>JAIUZE010046760.1:0-76781 GCA_022085475.1 Heliosperma pusillum
AATCCCGGGTAATTCATCGGGAAATACATCTGGAAACTCTTGAACAATTGGCACATCTTCCAATGAAGGCAAAGACGAAGTGGTAGAAGTAGTTACAACACATAAGAAAGCTTTGTAACCCTTCTTGATTGTTTTTACCATCTTCATAGCCGAAACAAGTTTCACAGTGGTCTGTTTTCAAACCCCTTGATAGGATATACGGGTACCTAAAGGGCTTTTGAGAATAATCTTCTGGTCACGGCATTCAAATCGAGCATGATAAGTAGATAACAGATCCATACCCAGAATGATATCAAACTCTTCAAGAGGGAACCGAAGAAGATTAGCCGTAAAAGTAGATCTGTTTATTGATATAGGAATGTCCGAATGAAGATAAGAGCATGAAAACACATCTCCGGACGGTAAAGATATAGGAGTACTTTCTCCAACTGAAGCTTTGAGAGGTAATTTATCGGATAATCTCATCGAAATAAAGGACAAAGAAGCTCCCGTATTAAATAAAATTAAACACGGTATTTCATAAATTGAAAACATACCAGTCACAATGTCCGGTTGAGCATCGGCCTCAGCGCGGCTCATGATGAAAATTCGACCCTTCGGTCTCCCAGAAGTAACTGGTGCAGAAGCTGTCTTCTTCTTATCAGGACATTCATTAAACTTGTGTCCCGGTTTCTGACAATTAAAGCACACAAGTGGCTTGTTGAAACAGCCAATACCGGGATGCATAGGCATCTTGCACCTAAAACAGATACGACCCTTAAGATCGTTGTTGTTGCTCGGGACGAATGGACGGTTACTTCGAGTTGCTTGTCCACTCTGAAAGTTCTTCCTCTTGTTTGAGAAAGAGGAGGAAAAGGAAGGTCGAGAAGTAGGATACAACGGCCTCTTACCATAAGCATTAGGAGCAACATACGAGGTACGAGCCTCGTCGGCAATCTCTCGAATTGAACTCTCTGCCCATAAAGCATCATTGTAGATAGAGACAAAAGAAGTAGCACCCCTACTGATCTTTCCCTTCACCTGAGGAGAAAGCTTTCCCAGGTAAAAGAATGCCTTGTCTTCCTCCTTTTTAATAAGCCGAGTGGCATAATGAGTCAACTCGTTGAACTTGGTTGTGAACTCCTGAACTGAGAGAACTCCTTGTTTGAAGTCCATGAATTCCCTCAGTTTCTGCTGCCTCAATTCATCCGGGTAGAACCTCGCCTCCAATAGCTCACGGAAACGAGTCCAACCAAAATCAGGTTCCAACTTAGAAGTAGGGCCGGTAAGTGACCACCACTGATCAACTTCCTTCACTAAGAAGTGGGAAGCAAGACGGACTTTATCCGCATCAAGAACATCATATAGAGAAAAGTTCTTCTCCATTTCCCGTATCCATTCCGAAAGTTTGACGGGATCCACTTCACCACCATAGGTTTTGGCTTGGCTCCTAGATAGTTGTGAAGCAACCCATGTATAACTCCCGTGTCTCTCACGGTCGTGAGGAGGATTAGGAATAGGATTCGGCTGTTGATTTTGTTGATTTTGCTGATTCTGAATAATAACAGTAAGAGCTGCTAGGATCGTGTTGTCAATTCTCGGAGGAATCTTGCAAAAGAAAACACAGATTAGTACTTATCATTTAGCAAGCACAAAGAGACTACAACATAAATCCTAATCTACCCATCTTACCATTCTATCTCACAAGTTAATTATTTTATTAAGGTCAAGTTATTTATGCAAGGGTACACAAACGTGCGTCGGGAGCGAAAATGCTCTGATACCAACTGTGACACCCTCAAATTTGCGGAAAGAAAAAAAATAATTTAAATACATAAAAGATGAGAATACGTTTCTAATAGGTTCACTTTAGTGAAAATCGGTAAATTTTAAAAACCGGAACCTACTAATAAATATATTCATCATAACAAAGGTGTCTTAAAGAAAAAGGTTCATAACAAAAAGGAAATAATATTATACATAAAAAGTATCCAAAACGGGAGACATATCTCCCGTATAAATACGGAAATAAAAGAGTGTATAATAATATACAATCCTAAGAACCGAATATAGGTCAAAGGTAATACTTCACTCGCTAGCTCGTCAATGTACCCAAGTATGCATCACAAACCTGCCAACCGCATTAAATATAAACACGGAAGCCACAGTCAGTGGGGAGTAACTCCGAGTTCTCCCCGCCACGAAATGTCGAGTTTAATAAAACATGAATAACATAAAAGAGATGTATATGGAAAATACAAAACCTTCACAAATACGATATGCTTTTCATGTTATGAAACAAATAACTACATATAACCTAGCATATGAAAGCTATCATGTGAATCCGTTAACAACATATAACACGAGGTAAGGAAGCTGGTATGCTAGCTCAGAGGTTACCTTTAAAACATGGCCATGATACACTCAACCCTAATCATACAAAAATATCATGTGAATCAGTTAACAACCGGTAATCCAAACTCTATCAACCTTAGCCGGCTTGCATCTCACCTTCTAAGATTCATAGAATCATCAAACATGAAAGACCAATACGTCTAGAAACAGGCATAAGTTCTAAGTACCGTCAATAGTCGACTTCTGTAACTCGAGGCTATACCACAAGGTAGGAAAACATCCTAGTCCTAGACTGATCAGACCTAGCGACAACAGCTATTCCATTCCCCGTCCCATGACCAAAAGTACATGATAATCTCTACTAGGCGACCCCCTAAGCAGAGTTGGCTAGTACTTAAGCTGGCTCCATTCCCAAAGTGGAAGCAATTAGGCAACCATGCCCCAGCTTGGAGATAAACCCCCCAAGCCGGGAACACAAAAGCTATCAAGCAGAGAACTATATACTCGTTAAACATAGTAAGGCCTATCAATGTCATGGTCCAAGATACTCATTTAGAATTAGAATGGTCAAGACGCCATATACTCATAATTCTCTATGGGTACTTAGTCAACACGACATATATCATATGATGCAGGAGCATTACTCGATAATGGAAAGGAGGTCCTCATTAGCCATAACGCAGCTCACATCGTAAGTGGTTTCAAGTTTGGCTCGAGTTTTGTGACGATGTTGAAATGGGACATTGGGGAAGAAGCTACTGGTCATGTTGATGTTGCTTTGCTGTCCGTGTAGGTGTCTTGAGAGGCGTGCAAGCCTAGTCCATCAGCTCACACATCTTTTTCAATCTTCCCCTTTTGGCAAAACAAGCTCTATTGGACTTAAAGGCTCTTTTGATTCCTCCCTTTTTGTGCTATCTCAGAAAATGCAGCTGGTCCAACTCTTTTATCAATAAATCAAGAGCTAGGAGGATTGTCTAGTACCTAGGCTTATGTTTAGACCTTAATGTTTCAGATTGTGTAAGATAAAGTAGGTGCTTTTGTATGTGCTTTGGTCTATATAAACCAAAGCAACCCATGTAAACAAATCAGTTTATGAATCCAAAAATCTGAGAGTTTACATTATTGTGAGCTTGCTTCTTTGTTCTTGTGAGACCAAAGATGTTACACCCTCAAAAATCGCGGAAAAATTAAACACGTACTTTCTAAATAAAAACTGCATGGATATGTTTGTAATAGGTTCATTTGAGTAAAAACCTGTAATTTTTAAAACCTGAACCTGTTATAAAGATATCCTAATAGAAGGTGTCAAAACATGCAAGGTCTAAACAAACTTATATACATAACCATCGCTATAAATAGCGGAGAACAAAATGTTACAAAACAAATGTACAGAGGAAGACATATGTCCCTAAAAGTGTGACATACGTGTCACTACAAAATGGGAACCAATCTAATTTCCAAGGTTACTTTGCTCGCTAGCTCGTCCGTGTACCCCATATAAGCATCACCTACCTGTCAATCGCATTTTATACAAACACGAAAGCCACAGTCAGTGGGGAGTAACTCTGAGTTCTCCCAGCCACGAAATGTAACACCCGGAAATGTACCCTATTTTTCTAGTAGAAATATTTTACGAAATCTTTTCAGTAATTTTAAGTTTTAATTTATAATTTTAAGTTTCGAGTCGAATTTAGAATTTCCGAGTTCGTATTTGGAATTTCTGCGAGATTCCATGAAAATCCCGTCTTAAGTCGAGTTTGACTTTTCTGGACTTTTGAGTCGGGGTTGACTTTCTCGACTTTGAAACCGTCTTTGACCTTTTCCTACACAACTCACACTACTCCCTTCCTTAACCTAATTTTTCATTCAACTCAAAATCAAACACAAAACCCTTTCTTCTACCTTAAGAAACTTTCCCTCTTTGAATATCGATCTTTGAATCATCGTAACTTCTTCACTACTTGATAGAATTTACGTAAGTTTATCTTATTCTTCTTCCCGTACCTTCCTCTATCCGTATTGATATTAAAATCATCGTCTTTCTCGCTTTTCAAATTTCCCGTCTTTCTCAAGATGAACTTTATTCATCTTTTTGCGATCTATTTGTAGGTGGTGACCTCCAAGATCCCGACAAAGACTACTATCTTATTGAAGAGGAGCTTGACGACTAGTAGAGACGCTCAAAGGTAACGGTGAAGGGTTACTCGGTATCACTTACGTGTTTTACATGTTTATATGCTAGAAAATCGTATTAGATTACGATTAGGAAGATTAGGATTCATGCTATGATTAATGAATGATGTTATATGATGAATATTGATGATGTATAATGATTGTTGATGATTATTGGAAGCATATATGAGAATTGGATTGAATTGGTTAAGTGAGCAAGGCTCACGGGTGAAGAGGTGCTCCCAGCCGGTCGACCGGCCGCCGGTCTGACCACCGGCTGGGAACACATCAGTAACATTTTTGGGAAACTTGGTTTTGCATGAAGAGGTGCTCCAGGCTGGCCCACCGGCCACCGGTCCCTCCACCGGCCTGGAACACATCAGTAAGGGAAGTTTTGATTTTGGTGTGGTGCTCTGTGCCGGTCGACCGGCCGCCGGTCCACTGACCGGCCCAGACCACGTTTCTCTGTTTTATGTGATTTTTGGATTTTGCCTGTGTTCTGAGCCGGCCCACCGGCCACCGGTCATTTGCCCGGCTTGCAACACGGCTGTGTTGTTTTTCTTTAACTTATAAAACTCGTAATTTATAATAGTTCGCATGATCCGTTTATCGTATAATTTTACGTAATGACTTATAATATTCATGTTTTGGATATATGATATCTTATTCGCTTGTATCACATGTTTCGTGACGGTTTTCGATATGTTCCCACTTTGAGTCGGTTTTTACAAATGTTACGGTTTGAGCACTATTTTGTCTTGTGCTTTGTATTCTCATTCCCTTGGTGAACTGAAACCTCTCAGGAAAAGAGTGATATCAATGTCAAATAGACTCAGGCTAGCACTCTTCTCACATACAAGCTAACTCACTCAGGAATGACTCAATAACCTGCACTAGGCCAGGCAATGCAGATAGTACTTTGTATCTTAGCACACAAGCATAGATGACAAAGGTTGTGTTAGGATTCAAGACACACAAGTAATGAATTCTAAACACTGCAGTCTTAGTTCACACGCGAGTTTCACTAAGAAATGCTACAACACTTAGCTTTTGCTGAAGGATTGTTTTGAACAAAGTTCATAATTATATTAATCAAAGTCTGCCTTCTTTAGGTTACAACTTAGGCCTTATATAGGCAATTCAACAGATCCTGACCCTTAAAAACAAGGACATCTAAGGGCTTAATAGCCTTACATCTTACTGAGAAAACAAACTACAAAGTCAGCTAATGAGGACAACAAAAACAGACTGCAAACAGAGAAAAGAAAGACTGCAAAAGTAGGTTTGTCCCTTTCCAGAAATGGTAAGTCTGCAAACTGTCTTGGGAAGTCTTTGCTTGGCTTGTTCTTGCTGTGTTTGGACTGACAACGTCTTCATATAAGACCTTCCTAACATACTAACTACACCTGAGGTTGATCATACACAAAAATAAGGAGTTGTGGACAGAAACATTGGCCTTGGTGCCAGCTGACTCCTCCATATGACCTTCACTCTTCTAGGCTGTTTTAGATGGACTTCTAGACTTTATTTAGAAAACTTTTCCTGGACTTTTCTCTTGCTAAGGACATCAACTTTAAGGGAAAAGAAGATGGAGCCCTTGGTTGGACTTGTACTGCATGATATTGGATTGATATTCTGGCTGGTCTTGGCTGTTTTTCAGGAAACTGGACCCTGCTCTTGTGACCCTTCTTGTGGCAGTGCTTGCGTGACTTGTTGTTGCTTCTTGACGGTAATGGGGGTGCTTGGGGAGTGTTATACTTGGTGCCTTTGGTGTGGGGCTCGTGCTTGTCTGGTTGGGGGTTGGTTGGGACCCTTTGGCTGCAATGGTGCAATCCTGGCTAGCTGAGTTCTTGGCTTGGTGTTGATGGGGTTCTACTCCTATTTCAAACTCTCCTTCTTGAAAAGGATTTGCCCTCAAATCCTCACTGCTCTCCTCATCAGACTCTCCATAGTATGGGCTCAGATCACCCACATTGAATGTTCCATGTACTCCATACTCCCCTGGGAGGTCAATCTTGTATGCATTGGACCCCAACTTCTCTATGACCTCAAAGGGACCCTCTGCTCTTGGACTTAGCTTGTTCTTTCTTTTGTCAGGAAACCTCTCCTTCCTTAGGTGCAACCACACTAGATCTCCTGCCTTGAACTCTTTGGACTTCTTTGGACCCTTTGCTCTGGCTTTATACATCTCATTAGTCTTCTCAATTTGCTGTTTCACCTTAGCATGTATCTGCATCATCTGTTCTACCCTGTTCCTTGCATCATAGGGTACCACCTTCCTTGCCATTGGTACAAGTTCTGTTGGCATCAAGGGGTTAGTGCCATAAACAACTTCAAATGGACTTTTACCTGTACTGGTGGAGGGGGCTCTGTTGAAAGCAAGTTCTGCCGGTGCCAGCTGCAAATCCCAATCCTTTAAAGACCTTGAAATGATACACCTGAGGATCCTGCCCAGAGTCTTGTTTGTTACCTCTGTCTGCCCATCAGTTTGGGGATGATGAGAGGTGCTGAACAGGAGCCTTGTCTTAAGAAGCTTCCAAAGTGTCCTCCAGAAGTGACTCATGAACTTAGTATCTCTGTCAGATACTATGGTTCTTGGTACTCCATGGAGCTTCACAATTTCCTTGAAATACAAGTCTGCAACTCCCATGGCATCTTCAGTTTTCTTGCAAGCAACAAAGTGTGCCATCTTACTAAATCTGTCCACAACCACCATGACTGAGTCCTTACCCCTCTGAGTTCTAGGAAGAGCTACTATAAAGTCCATACTAACATCCTCCCAAGGCTTGTCTGGGACTGGAAAGGGGGTGTATGCTCCAGCCTGAAAGAATGACTTGGACCTCTGGCAAGCACTACACCTTCTTATCACATCCTGAACATCTCCCAACATCCTTGGCCAATAGAATTGTTCCTGCAGCATGTCATAGGTCTTTTGGATGCCAAAGTGGCCAGCTAGACCATTTGAGTGAACCTCTTTCACTAACAACCCCCTATAAGGACCCTTTGGTATACAGAGTTTGTTCCCTAGGAACAAGAATCCTTCCTGCTCTGAGTATCTACTCCCATTCTTAGTGGTGCCCTCCAGTCTTGCCACCCAGTCTTCTTTGAAATCAGGATCCTCCCTATAAAGCTCCTTCATGTGCTCAAACCCAAGCACTCTTTGCTCCATGTATGTCAGCATCATGGTTCTCCTTGACAAAGCATCTGCCACTACATTGTTTTTCCCCTCAATGTACTTACTGGAGAATGAGAAGGACTGCAAATACTCCACCCACTTAGCATGCCTAGCATTCAACTTATGTTGCCCATTGATGTACTTGAGTGCCTGGTGGTCAGAGTGTAATACAAAGGGCTTGGGCTTCAGGTAGTGACCCCAATGGTTCAAGGCTCTGACTATGGCATAGAATTCTTTGTCATAGGTTGAGTAGTTGAGCTTAGCACCACTCAGCTTCTCACTAAAGTAGGCCACAGGTTTTTGCTCTTGCATTAGGACAGCACCAATGCCTATGCCACTAGCATCACATTCTACTTCAAATAATTTGTTAAAATCAGGGAGAACAAGTATGGGAGACTCACACAAGAGGTCTTTGATGATATTGAAAGACCTCTCAGCCTTGTCATTCCACCTAAACTCTCCTTTCTTCATGCACTCAGTTAAGGGGGCCATGATGGAACTGAATCCCTTGATGAATCTTCTGTAGAAGGAGGCCAGGCCATGAAAGCTCCTCACTTCAGTAATAGTTTTAGGGACCTGCCACTCCCTTATGGCCTTTACCTTGTCTTGATCAACAGCAACTCCTTCTTTGGAAATAATGAATCCCAAGAACTGAACTTCTTCCTGCATGAATGTACACTTTTCCATCTTGCCAAACAACTTGTGCTTCCTCAGGATATCAAATAAGAATCTCAGGTGTAAGAGGTGTTCTTCTGTTGAGGGGCTGTAGACCAATATGTCATCAAAGTACACAACAATGAACTTCCCCAGATAGGGCCTCAGAACCTCAGTCATCAACCTCATAAAGGTGCTTGGAGCATTAGATAAACCAAAGGGCATGACCAACCACTCATACAACCCATGTTTGGTCTTGAAGGCTGTTTTCCACTCATCCCCAGCCCTGATCCTTACCTGGTGATATCCCTGCCTCAGATCAATCTTGGAGAAGACCTGAGCCCCACTCAGCTCATCCAGGATATCATTCAACCTTGGTATAGGGAACCTGTATTTGATGGTAATGTTGTTGATGGCCCTACTGTCTATGCACATCCTCCAGGACCCATCCTTCTTTGGCACAAGCAAGGCAGGAACTGCACATGGACTGAGGGACTCTCTCACAAAACCCTTGCTGAGTAAGTCACCAACCTGAGCTTGTAGTTCTTGAGTGGCCTTTGGATCACTCCTGTAAGCAGGTTTGTTGGGTAGCATTGCTCCAGGGATGAGATCAATATGATGCTCTATTCCTCTAAGAGGGGGCAATCCACTAGGCAAGTCAGCAGAGAATACATCCCTATAATCCTCCAGCACTTGTTGAACATCAGCTGGAATGTTTCCTTGGGGAAGTAGGACCTCTTTGGTTAGCAGGATGAACACAGTTTCATCACCCATAAGCTCTTGAACCATCTCAGCTTCACTCAGCAGTAAGACTTCTTTGGAAATGTCATTGACAGGGGCAATGTTCCCTTTAACATTGGGGGGTAAAGGGGCTAGTATGATCTTCTTGTTACCAAACTTGAAAACATAGGTGTTGTCCCTCCCATGGTGTACAGAGTCTCTATCAAACTCCCAGGGCCTGCCCAACAGAAGGTGACAAGCATCCATAGGTAGAACATCACACAAGACCTCATCAGTGTACCCCTTGCCAATAGAGAATGGCACAACACACTGCTTGTCAACTCTTACTTCCACTCCCTTGTTCAGCCATCTCAGTTTATAGGGGTGGGGGTGTCCTTGTGTGGTTAGGGACAGTTTCTCCACTAGGGTTGTGGAGGCTACATTGGTACAGCTTCCCCCATCAATTATCATGTTACAAACCCTTCCCCTTATAGTGCATCTGGTCCTGAATATTTGCTGTCTCTGATCATCCTCTAATGGTTGAGGTTGGGTATGCATAACCCTCCAGGTTACTAGACTCAAGCCTGCATCTGGTTCTATCATTTCCTCTCTAGGCTCTTCCTCATGTTCCTCCAAACTCTCCTCACATACAAGGATCTCATCTTCACCCCATTCTACAACATCCATACTGCTCAAAGCCCTTTTAGAGGGACACTCTTTAGCAAAATGCCCAAAGCCCTGACATTTAAAGCACTTCTTAAGGGATACTGTCTTTCTCAAGTCTGTCTCAGGGGCCTTGCCTTTGTCTGACACTGAGGGCTTGGCTGGGACCAAGGGTTCTCCTATTCTTACTCCAGTGAAGGGTTTGAAAGAAGGTCTAGTCTGTGGCCTGGGAGGGGTTGGTTTTCCCTTCCCTAGCTTCTCAATCCTCAAGGCTAGACTCACTGCTTCCTCAAAAGAGTAAAGGTGCTGCAATCTTACTCTGCTAGCTATCTTTTCATCAAGACCTTCTAAAAACCTAGCTATCTTCTGCTCAGGCTTTTCAGTAATCTCACATTGTAGTGTGAGTTGCTCAAAGTCCCTCAAATAGGACTCAACAGGTCTACCTTCTTGTTTCAGGTGGGTAAGTCTGATAAACATGTCTTGAGTGTAGTCTTTTGATACAAACTTAATCCTCATTTTCTTTTTCAGTTTATCCCAAGATTTAATAGGATCCTTACCCTCCCTAGTCCTCTGAGCCTTCATATTTTCATACCACAAGGATGCATATCCTTTCAATTTCATGACCTTAAAGGCTATTCTATCAGTGTAACCCTTGAACTCAAAGACTCTTTCTACTGACCTTAACCAGTCTAGGAAGTCATCAGGGTTCATACTACCTAGAAAGTCAGGGATTTATACCTTTAAGTCTTTGTCATGGTGCCTAGGAAGGCCCTGCTCTGAGTTCTCTGAATCTGAGGCCTCCTCTTGCTCCATGTGTTACCTTCTTCTTGCTGCAACAGGTGGCACAGGTGCTCCTCTACCTCGTCCTCTGCCTCCTCTTCCACCATTGTTGAGCTGACCATCTAAGAATTCATTGAAGGATGCTGTAACCTCCATAACAGTTCTAGCAAGGCCATGAACTGTGGTTTCAAGCCCTGCTAATCTCTCTTCACTCATGGGTAGGTTTTTGTGTTTTTAATGTAGGTAGGTAAATGAACTCACAAACCAAAGCTCTGATACCAATTGAACTGAAACCTCTCAGGAAAAGGGTGATATCAATGTCAAATAGACTCAGGCTAGCACTCTTCTCACATACAAACTAACTCACTCAGGAATGACTCAACAACCTGCACTAGGCCAGGCAATTCAGATAGTACTTTGTATCCTAGCACACAAGCATAGATGACAAAGGTTGTGTTAGGACTCAAGACACACAAGTAATGAATTCTAAACACTGCAGTCTTAGTTCACACGCAAGTTTCACTAAGAAATGCTCCAACACTTAGCTTTTGCTGAAGGATTGTTTTGAACAAAGTTCATAATTATATTAATCAAAGTCTGCCTTCTTTAGGTTACAACTTAGGCCTTATATAGGCAATTCAACAGATCCTGACCCTTGAAAACAAGGACATCTAAGGGCTTAAAAGCCTTACATCTTACTGAGAAAACAAACTACAAAGTCAGCTAATGAGGACAACAAAAACAGACTGCAAACAGAGAAAAGAAAGACTGCAAAAGTAGGTTTGTCCCTTTCCAGAAATGGTAAGTTTGCAAATTGTCTTGGGAAGTCTTTGCTTGGCTTGTTCTTGCTGTGTTTGGACTGACAACGGCTTCATATAAGACCTTCCTAACATACTAACTACACCTGAGGTTGATCATACACAAAAATAAGGAGTTTTGGACAGAAACATTGGCCGTGGTGCCAGCTGACTCCTCCATATGACCTTCACTCTTCTAGGCTGTTTTTGATGGACTTCTAGACTTTATTTAGAAAACTTTTCCTGGACTTTTCTCTTGCTAAGGACATCAACTTTAAGGGAAAAGAAGATGGAGCCCTTGGTTGGACTTGTACTGCATGATATTGGATTGATATTCTGGCTGGACTTGGCTGTTTTTCAGGAAACTGGACCCTGCTCTTGTGACCCTTCTTGTGGCAGTGCTTGCGTGACTTGTTGTTGCTTCTTGACTGTAATGGGGGTGCTTGGGGAGTGTTATACTTGGTGCCTTTGGTGTGGGGCTCGTGCTTGTCTGGTTGGGGGTTGGTTGGGACCCTTTGGCTGCAATGGTGCAATCCTGGTTAGCTGAGTTCTTGGCTTGGTGTTGATGGGGTTCTACTCCTGTTTCAGAATATCTGGACGCAAATCATATATCTTATCACCTAAAGAATTGACCATTATATGGGCAAATAATCCACTCTACTGGTGCTGGAAAAATGTCATTAAGTCAAGGTATGACAACATTATTTAAATTCATCAAATTCAACCATCAATTGCGTCTTAGAATTGCTAATTTGCTATACTTTTTTTTGTCAGCATTGCTTGTACTACTCCGACTCTTTTGATCACTACGTAGCCGTGTCCAACCCTCGACACTCGATATAAATATTCTACACCTCATTTTAAGCCAAATATACATTTTTTTCGATAGAAATAGCTGAGTCCAACAATTGGACAGTGAAGAACATAGACTATTGCATTACTCTATTTCCTAATGCTAATAATTCTTTCATGATTATCTGGTTGGTGTCTTGTAAAACCATTGTACGTTATAATCGACTAAATAACGGACAACATTTTTACTATGTCATTCGGGTTCTGAATTTCAGGTTTGACGAATCAGTTGAACTAAGAACAACATGGTGGCTAGAAATCGAGGGTAGTATAAACATCAAATCATTATCCCCAAACACGACTTATGGAGCGTATCTAATCTTTAAAGTTTCAGAACATGCATTCGGGTTAGATACAATGCCCATGGAAACATCAATCTCCTTAGGCAGTGATTTAGTATGCAATAACACGGTGTACCTTCGCCAAGATTACAAGAAACAACAAATGCAATGGCTATTATACTACAATCGCACAAAAACGCTTACATCCAGGGTTAACCAAGGGTTGGAGGGGAGTATTCCGGTGCACCCTGGTTCGCGTCAAGATGGGTGGATTGAGATTGAGTTAGGGAACTTTTTTAGTGGCAATTGTATTGATAATAAGGAAGTTAAGATGAGTTTGAAGGAAAATAAAGGGCATCACTTGAAGGGAGGATTCATTATAGAGGGAATTGAAATTAGGCCTCTAAACCATGTTTGATTACAAATACAATTTTGATGTCTTGAAAAGAAAACAATCATGTAAAATTTGTTTTAACTCTTGTTCTATCATTGTATGTCGGGTGGTCTCTCGATACTATCTGAAAAGCCGACTACTAAAAACGTTGTTGTAGTAGACGGTCGTATAATACCTACTAGAACATCTTAAAAGACGATATTCTATGTTACCCCCCTAGTGTCGAATAAGGCAAAAAAACTACAATACTTAGGAGAGACTAGGTTAACATATTGCATCAAATCTCAAATTAAAAACAATTCAAATACGCATTTCCTTATAGCTTAACCTCACTAACTCAACTCTACTTTTTACTTATATTATTTGGAATATTTTCAGTTTCGTCATTTTCCGACCTTTGAAACAAAATTACAGGTAACTTAAAATAAATCAAATTGAGAAGATTTGCTTCATTAACATTATTTTAATTAGTCTTATATAAGACGATTTTCACAAAACATTACTCGTATATCACAAAATCAAATATAAGTATACAACCCTATTATATTGAATAAAAGTAGTTAAACCCGTTTTACAATAAACTTTTATAAAACCGTCTTACGATCAAGCGGACGTAAAATTAAAATTATCACACCTAGTTCTACTAAACAACAATGAAGAACTAAAGCCAACCCTAGAATTAACCAGATCAAATTGCAACAAATTATTCTCCAATTGATACGATCCAATCACAATTGCAGCTTTCGAGTTCAATCCACCATCAACAAACGCTAAACAATACGCATTTATACTATTCACCATCACCATTGAATTCGTCCCAGAAATCGTCCAAACAATTTGATCACTTTGCATTACCAGATTAATATCCGGTACCACAACACCAATTCGGGTCATCGGCAACGACCCGACTTCATAACACACTGTAAACGGCGCAATCGGGTTGACCCGTTTCGCGAAACTCCCGGGTCGCTCAACTTGGGCCGCGAAATCTTGGGATAATGATTTGTAAATTGATGATTGTAGGATTGTGTATGGATTAATTGTGCTAATTTTAGTTCCTCCGATGCCTAATTTATTGATTGAGAGTATCGAATTGTCGAATTTGACGAGATTTTGATTGATTTTGATTAATTTTACGCCGATGTAGTAATCGGATCGAAATTGGGGATTAGGGTTTGTGAGAAGAGGAGTGTAGGAGAGAAGAGTGGAAGCGTCGATTCCTGGGAAAAGATTGTAAGGTTTATCGCCGAAAATTATGAAACCGTCGGTAAAACTTGATGAACTGACGCATAATGCGAATTTATTGACGAATTTAAACGTCGAAGAAAATTGTGACGGAAGTGATAGTTTAGTTCGACCTAAACCCACTATTCCTTTGACTCCATTAGCTAGACCTTTTAATATTGGGGAGGTTCCGTGTCCGTGTCCGTAAGTAAATCTGTCTACGGATACGACACGGACGGGGTTTGACCCGTCAGTTGAGTTAATGCGGAATATGTCTGCGCGTAACTCACCGTTGTTAATTATGTTTTGGACCGGGTTTTTAAGAGGAATGTTGCAAGGAAGTTTTTTACATGATGCGTTGTTATTATTGTTGTAACAAGTGATGTGGCAATTTGAGTTGGCTAAGGCGCAACGAGGTGAGTCACAATGGATACGTCGGTTAGTGGTTGACGGGGTGGTTAGGTTGCAATGGAGCCATAAGAGTTGACCTTGGAGGTCGACGGTTATTTGGGTGATTATAGGTGGGGTTCGGTGGTTGAGTTTGATTATTCTTTGGAGAGTGGTGTCGTCGCGAGAGAGGGGGATTACAAGGGCTTTTGGTTTCGGTGTGATGATTGCCGCGGTGGCGGTGAAGAGGTGGATGAGGAGGGTGGAAATGAGGAGGAGGTTGTGGAAGGAAGTAGCCATTATTGTGTTTAGTGAAGTGGAGTTCATGGTGTCTTACATTTGTGTGTATATATAGTCATACAAATAGTACTAGACTCTGATATAGACATCCATTTCTTTGCAGGGAACAGGTCTCTCCACCAAGGAATGTGAGATTTGTGACTTCTTTGTGTATATTCCACAATATGGTGGGTGCATTATCAAATTTTACATGTTCATGGCTTTTAATTAATTTTCTTGGGGTGGGTCTTTTTTCAACTACTAAAACATTACTCAAGTGCTCCTAGTTAAGGCAGGTTAGGGTGAGGTAAGATGTACGCCTTACCTTGTTAGAAAACACATTAAATTTCAAATGGCCCGTCATTATAAATGTGGCCGTGAATTGCATAGTTGGGCTTACTACTCCCGTGTATTAAGCACAGTCGGTTTAACATCAATTTGCCTTGTGACTTACTCCAGAGCTAAAGAATGGTGAGCATTTGGCTCAATTGGAAATAACTTACTCCCTCCTAGTTTACTTGTTCTTCCCTTTTCTTTTGTGCACAAAGATTAAGGAAGTGAATTTGGACCACACAAAACACACTACCCCACATGCAATTGAATTTAGACCACACAAAAGCTTCCAAATAAGGAAAGAGGGAAGAACACCAAACTAAGCTCAAATAGGAAAGAGGGAACAACAATCAAACTAGGAGGGAGTATATGTTATATAATCTTATAATACCTACCTTTTCTCAGTTTGGGCAGGATTTTCGGAGAGGACCCGTGATGGGAACAAATTTATCGTGGCAGAAAGACCATTTAGACAAACTAGGCGGAGTTTTTGTGCTGAATCAGATGATGCTATATTAGAGGAACGACGATTGAAAAGGGAAAATGCTGTTAATGGATTTTTCGATGAATGTAGTGATACTGACGCGCCTGCCAACCTTCTGGAGGCATTATATGACGCAGACAACATCAGACGAAGTTTGCATAAACAGTAGTTAAATAGCTTCTCGAATCAGTATCAGGATGACAGTGACTGTTATGTTAACAACAGCATCATCTGTGATGACCACTCCTGATACTCGGTATTTTTCTTGGGTTTATAGTTTGTGGCGCGTAACTTTGATCTTATACACAAATTTTGTAATTGTCCTGTGTAAGAGTAGGAACTAGAACTCTCTGCACTTTACCATGCTATTCTGTGAATGTTCCATTTTCTTATCTATACTTTCTGCAGTATTGTATTCATTTTCTTAAGATGGTTTCAAGTCTCCTGGGTTAATAGTAGACGTACCGTCAAATGTGGAAACCCTCATCCATAATATTAATCATATTTTAGAAGGTTACTTTAATTAAATAAAGTTATAAAGTTATATTATTATTAGATAATATGTTAGTTTATTAGTTAGGATATTATCTGTCGGAATATTTTTGAATTATTCCCCAAGATAACTTTACTCTAAATTGTAACCCAGTAGGTCTTGCTTGTGACGGGTCGGATCTTGCGACGGGTATTTTGTGAGAGGAAATGGGTAGAGGGGACAAGGTGGGCACCCCCATGTGCTTCTCCACTCACCCTTGATGGGTATTTTGTGAGAGAATATGGTACCCGTCTTAGCTTAAGACGGATATCATATAATGACATCCACTAATCCACTAATCCACGGTAATAGTATTTATAAAAGTTGATAATTTATAATAATGAAAAATACAAGTCTAAGACATAGAAGTCATAACTCATAAGTAGTAAACACTATTCACTAATTACGATAAGTGGATAGCGTGTATGATGGGCAGTTGAGAGTGAAGAGTGAAGACTGTGGAAGCGTCAATACTCAATAGACTTTGAGTCGTATACCGTGGATTAGTGGATTAGTGGATTAGTGAACTAGTGGATTAGTGGATTAGTTAAAGCTGTTTTAAAAACAAAAGTTAGGGACATCTCTACGCAAGTGGATTTAATTGTGTCCAAAGTATGTTAATTAAGTAATTAATTATCGCTTAGTCTCATTTAAGACTGATTGATATGTCTTAAACTTTAAATGGGTCAATGCCTTTCTCACAAAGAGCAAGTGAAAGGATACGTGTGAGGCTCCATTTACCTCCCACTTGCACCCCCACTTACCCTTTGTAAGGGACTTGACCCGTCTTAAATGAGAATTTGTACTCGTTTAAAACAGTCTTAATCTAAATAGTAGCTCTCTCGCGACACCATTTTATTTTAAAACCATAAAATATTACCATTTTTTCTAATAGAGTGTAAACATTTGTAATAATAAAATGTTACACGTATAATTAGTTTGTCACTTTTTAATAAAAGAAAATGATGGTAATATTTTTGATTGGAAAATAGTCACTCCCCTCTATTCTCTTCAATCTTGCATATTTCTCTTTTCGCAATATTCAACATATCTTCCCTATTTTCTTATTTGATATCTTTTGTGTGATCTAAATTAAATAGCTTGTGGGTAGTGTATAACTGTATATTGTGTGGTCCAAATTTATTGTCTTATTTTTTGTGCAAAAAGTAAAGGGCAATATTTAAGAGAATAGGAATTTTACTGTAAAATGATACGAGTAACATTTTGTTGGATCTAGTGTCCTCCAGTTAGTGCAATAACATAAATAAATCTCTGTAGGTTCACAGGGTATACTTTGTATAATAATCAGTTGATTAACGTTTATCAATAACGGTTGGCTTGCTAGATAAGTTTGACGTTATTGTCATACAGATGGCGGTGATCAACTGGTCCCTAAAAGTCACACCTATAGGATGTGTTTGATAGATGTGATTATTTGAGAAAATAGTCATATTGATACCCTATTATATGACTAAAAGGTTAGTCAGTGTAATTGACTAAAAGGTTAGTCAATGTGATGATGAGACGAAAGTTAGCTGAGACGAATTAACTGTAATTCGTAATATTGAATATAAAAAGTTATATTTAATTATAGTATATAATGTAAGCTAATTAAACATAAACCGTTATAATTAATTGACAAATTATAAATATACGGATATTTATAATTAATGACGGATTATAATGTCGGTCCATGTAAAACGACGATTATAATATATTATATTATATTGGAAGCTAAAATGACCAAATACGAAAGTATCCAAATACACTCGGTTTTTGGTCAATGGGTAGTTATTTTTGAGGAGACCAAAATATCTCCTCATATAAAAGAAACCCAAAAGGTGCCGTGAAAGGAGATAGAGAAAAAGAGGAAATTCCAAAACCTAGTTTTCTATTCTCTCAGGCAGCCTCTATCTACACATTACACAAAACTGACAAAAGTGAACAGTAACTATTGACAAAACTACAAAACAAAAGTTAACAGTAACTTTAGTTCTCTTTCTAGCATAAGAGAAGGGTATTTCTCATACAATCTTGGGTGCAACGATTAGGAGAATATCTACTTTGATATCTCTGTTCTTTACGCCAAATTGCTAGGACCGGAGGTTGATTTCTAAATCTCTAAACCTTTTCTATGTTTTCGTTTATGACTTGCATAATCAAATTATTACTTTTCGTTATAATCCTAAAATAATTGTATTGTGCTAATAACGATTTCCCACACATTTAGCCCGTCTTTATTTCAGACATATCTGCTTTGTCTGAGACAAGAATTTGGCTAACCTAAAAAACTCATATTCTCCTTTTCATTTTATTATTTAAAATGGTTATGTGTGTCTTCTTAACTTATGAAGGTCTTTAATGTGTGAACTAAGAGGCTCCCTTGTCCTAGATCACATTTTCATTATTTGAAAGTCGCTTGCCCTTGGGGTATGGGCCGGCTATTCAAACTGGACCAATTAATGTAAAGTCGACCCTGAATCAACCCTCGAACAGGTCAGGTCACGAAACTAGACTGCCTTGTAATTTTTTATATTTAACTAGTCAAATTACGGGTTGTCCAATTATCTTCGTCCCTGAACCGGCCAGAACATCACAGGGCTATACCAGGTTTTCCGGGCCTGGGAAAGTTAGACCCGGGACGGGTTGAGCTGAATCGGGAGGCCGACCCGTACAAGTGGGCAGTGGCCAGTGGCCAGCTCTGGCAGGAACATAGCTTAAAGAGAACACAACAGAATAATTTGACCAACAAGGGCCACAATTATAACTGGGCCTAATTCTTCTTCATCGAATAAACATAATCCAGGCCCACTAACCCATAATACTTTTCTTTATTCTTTTTTTTTTTAATGAAAATAATTGAACCAAAAAAACAATCTTTGATCATCCAACATACTACTCCGTAGTAACAAACTACACGATCAATTTTCAATTTCATCAGGTAATTATTTTTTCTAAATTACTCATCATTTTATTGATTTATTCTGCTATCTGTTTTTAATTGAAAAAATAAATGAATAAATTGGTGTTTTTTATTAAATATTGTCAATTTCAGAGATAGTAATAATTGTTCTATTTCAGGGTATATGTTACAATTTCAGTTTCGTAAAATACCCATTAAATATTTTGTATGTTTGTTCTAATTTTTACGTATCGTATTGGTAAAGTGGCGGAACGAGGATTTTTAGTTAGGGAACGGAATTTTTTAGAAAGGGCGAACAAGTAATGAATAAGGTAAACTAGAAAAAAAATCGACCTTTTTTATTTTTAGCTTGGGTGAGTGTCCCTATTAGCCCCTAGGTCCGCCACTGCGTAGATATCATTTAAGTAGGGATTCAATTATGAATTGAATCAATTTTCTATATTATGAATTGAATCAGTTTTTAGTTAGTGAAGTGAATATTGTTAGGATACTTAAAAGAAGTTCAACAACTTTGATCGACAAAGAAATTTTGCGGAAAAATGTACTCCCTCCGTCCCGGTCATTTGTTTACATTTACTTTTGACACAATTAATAAGAAAATGGTAGGGGGCCATTTGTGGTGGTACTTGGTGGATGACATGTGGACAATAGTCCAATTGGATGATCAAATTACTCATAGAATATCATCCTAATATAGAAAGGTAAACAAATGTATAAAACACCCTAAAATAGAAATGGTAAACAAATGACCGGGACGGAGGGAGTACTAATCCAACTAAGTTGTACTCACATAGCCATGTGTTTGTGTTTATTTGTAATTCTATTAGCAGTTTTCTAAGTAAGATTAGCTATATAAGGCGCGATTTGTTGAGGATATTGGACCATATTAGTAATGTAAGTTAGTTATGATGGAATTTTAATGTACATAGGTAAAGACAAGGATCGTAGTTTGAATTGGAAGGGAATAGGGATGGATCGCGTTGAGGGAATGTACACGGAAAGACTGCAAGCACTTTTGCGAGCTTATAATGCTGCAAGGTTTGTGCAAGATGACAATATACCGTGCCAAATTGAGGAGGTAGTTTTTGGAGTTCAAGTGGTTATGCTGTATCGCTTTTAGTATTGCATCACGGATGTTATTTGATTAAGTGGTTGACATATGCTTTCAGGGTTTGTTTCTGGGGTCTCTAGGTGCTGCTAACAATAAACCTGGTTTGAAAGGTTTGAATATTTCTCATGTCTTGACTGTGGCTGGTTCATTGCCCCCGCCTCATCCACATGATTTTACTTATAAAGTCATTGAAGGTATTATCTTGCTTGCACCCTGACACGATTGGAAACATTCAAGGAAATTTCACCTTTCTCTGAAGCTCTTGAACTAAACCCATAATGCATATTGCTTTCAATTGTCTTGGTACGAAAAGCTGTCATACAAATAGGTGGACATTGTTTGCGACATATAAACAAATTTGATACTAAATGTCGTTTTTGGAACTCCTATTTGCAAAGCTCCCATGTCTTTTTGCACCCCTTTTTTGTCCGAGTATAACTTCCAATGTCGACGATATTATTTGTTTTTATTGTCGGATAATTTTCTAGGCCGGGAATTTTTGGGAGCTAAGTCTGGTAATACTTTGGTAGAGTTGTTTCGGTATCAGGGCCTTAGATGCTAATATACCGTTGGCCGTTCGTAGTTTTTTAGCGATAGGTCTACACTGCTGTGCTAAACTTGCTGGTTCTGCAGCTCTGTTACTTTTGCGTTGCGATTTGATATGAAGTTTTTACTCTTTTACAGAGTATATATATTGGCCATTCTTCTAAATACATGCTTTATCTTTTTTAAGAATTATTTTTTCCACTGTTTCATTAAATAATTATTCTTCTTGTATTGGAGATAGTTACGGACAGAGAAGATACCGATCTAGCCCACTACTTTGATGAATGTATTGATTTTATTGACGAAGGTAAAAGATCAGGCGGTGGAGTACTGGTGCACTGCTTTGTGGGGAGATCTAGAAGGTACCATTTTACTACATGCTTTTTGAATGATATTTAAGACCATGGTAGTAAATATTGGTTTGAGAATGGATCTTACAATTGGTCGACACGACCTCATCTTGACCATGCCGGCATAAATGCTGCTGCTATCTCCCTAAAACCACATTAACCTTTAAAATCTTATAACTCGGTTGAGATGTGGTGTTGTGTCCGAGATTTAGTACCTTGTTTAGGACTATACTGCAACTGCAATGAAAAATAGAAATTCTGTCATGGAACATGGTTTGTCCTTGTCAATCTTTTTACTGTGTCTACAATTTCGTGAAATGCTATTCGTTATTTGTGGACTTGCAGTGTAACTGTGGTACTTGCTTATCTCTTAAAAAAACGAGGCATGATGCTATCTGAAGCTCTTGAATATGTGAGAAGCAAAAGACCTCAGGCATCACCTAATGCTGGCTTCATTAAGCAGCTCCAAAATTATGAGCAATCACTTCGAGGTTTGCGTCTTACCTGTATTTGTGCTTCCCTTCCTTATTTAAATTGTAGAATTAGTCCTTCCTGTTAACTCAATCAGTATCGGATTTTGACAATAAATAAGTTAGAGGATGTCAAGGCTTGTACCCTTGACAAAAATAGGGGGCTGACTTGAATCTTCTTACCCTTTACAAAGTCCTGTTATCCATTTTTATCAGAAATTTTCGATTGTTATTCCATACCTTTGTACTCTGTCACATCTTTAAGGTATTATATCTCCTCTATAACAGACGTAAGTTTCAGACTTATAGTCAATGCATATAGTATGCAGAGTATCGTTTACATGTTTCTGAGCAGCAACGACTGTTTTTTCGATGTTAATGAAGTATTGCAGCCGAACAAAATCTGGTGGTGGTTTAGGAAACATTTTTTTTAAAATATTCCTGGGTTACAGTTTTCTACTCCGAAGTATTTGGTTTAGTAAACCTGTGTTTCCGTGTTGGCATTTTCTCTGTAATTGTTATGTTTCTTTTATCGCAGCCAAGGAGTGTCCCAATTGAGTACATAAGAGCAAGTGTTTCTCATTTGTGGATGGCGATGGGCTGGTAGACTGATAGTACTGATGCAAACAAAGACGTGGGCTGGTTTTATCGTCCTATTGCTTCATAAATTCTTCTTGCAGGAAGCAGTAATGTGTCACTATATGTACTAACGCTGCAACCCTCGTGCAAGCTTGCATATCTGTTACAATTGAATCTTAAGTTCTCTCGACCAGTTAGTCTTTGAATTATAACGTTCTCTGTAACTCTGTTGCAGAGATTTATGCCGAGATTAAGTTATCGATTCCACTAATTTAATCTCGTATAATTCTTAATCACGACTATGCATTGTGTTCGTTTTGTAATATAATTGTTTTGAAGATTAACATGAGGCCTGTGACCATATTGGAAGGTTGTACAAATCGCGTTAATTGTGTAATAATCGAGTTTAGTGTCGATGATCGTGATCCAGACTGAGACTGATATCTACGGAGTAATATTGTTTTAACATTTTTTTTCTTCATTTACTTGGCACATCTTTGTCTTTAACATAAAAGCTAATGGCAAATTTTAGTTGCGGTCGATCTTTTGTGACTAGACATGGTTGATCGCTCGTCAAGTCATACCACCACCACCTTTGATACGGGGATTCGTCCTAAAATATGCTAGGCCAATTTTAATTCAAAACATTGTGATTAGTTCTTTCGAGTCTAGATTCTTGATTCAATCATATCAGACCGTAATAGGTCGCATCATTCAAGATATTACCAAGCATTGAGAAGCTTATATATATATACATACAAAAGACTAAATGGATCGATAATGTTACATTATTGTTACTCATACAGACACAAAGCGACTCAATGTGTGCTCTACGCCTGTACTCGTGATACAAATTAAATGTATTCGATAATATTACTCATACCAACAAAGCGCTATTGAAGGTGTGGTGATAAAAGTGATGAAAGAATGAAGCGTAGCATGCATGAGTTTGTAAACGTTGTAGTAATGTTTAATAAACGCGCATTGTATAGTATAGGGGTAAACTAAGTGATGATAGTAGTAACGTATACTCCGTATTATATATCACACGAATGTAGGCACGTAAATGATGAAATGGTAATAAAAGTGGAAGCACGTAATACATGGAAGAGAGTAATATGAGATGATGACTTCCATAGGCGGCACGGTAAAGACTTAAGATAACGAGAGAATGAAGGCGCAACGTAACACCCTCACAAGACTGCAGCATGTTGCATTTACTACCTTCATATCATAACTCTACACTTCCAAGACTACCATTTTTCATTTAATGTCTCCCTTCTATATACCAATTCAAGTACTTTCTTTCATTTCTCTCCTTATTCTATGTAGGACTAGGGGATTTTAGGGGTTCTTATTTAACGCGGTTGTAACTTGTAAGCGTGAAATCCAAGTCAAACAACTTGATTAGTACGAGTAATGAGTTTTAATGAGTATCGAAAGAACGATGGATTGAGGAACTATGTGTATTAAACTACAGAGTATTTAATTAAAGGTAATGATAATGTTACTATCATTTTTACTAATGTCACTCCAATACAAGCTACTTACATAAATATCTTACTATTCATTCTCTCACAAGTTAAGTGACATTAGTGAAAACGATAGTGGCGTTATCATTGCCTTAATTAAGATGGTTTTAAGAGCGACAAATTGTATATTGCTGATTATTGTTACTTGTCTCCTTTCCCCTTTTAGCTTGAGCTGGCCAACGTACCAGGCCAGCTTAGTTCGACACAGCCTAATCTGACATGTCAAGACCAATTTTCAACAACCCTGCTACCATGTGTGCTAACGTGGAACAACGACCCAGCCTCCAACGACCCGGAGAAGACTCATGCCAAAGGCCACTCTATCGCAGCCCAGCCCGTGGTTAATTAACGGTCATGACCCGTTAACCACCTATACTTTCTAGCGCCATCTTTTTTATTGAAAATTGTTACGATGTTTGAATGAGATAGTACCGAAATCATCTATGTTATAACGAATGCGAGAAAGATAAATAAAACGTAAAGAACAAACAAGAAAACCGACAAACGGATTTGCATGGTTCACTATTGATGTGATAGCTAGGTACATCCAGCGGCATATATATTTTATTGATATTGATAAGTTACTGATTTTGGAATCAGCTCTTAAAAGTTGTGATATGCATAACCTAGGTAACAGCAAAACAAGCACGTGACACGACATCCCATGAAATTTGGAGCATGGGACACGTTATTTAAATTTAATAAAATATATATTTTATAGTTATAAACGTTCGATTTTGTTTTTATAATAAGAGTTGTTGATATTAAATTTAAATAAGTGAAAGTAAAACGTGGCCTTGACTACAAATGATTTTCATTTCCCACCCAAACTCATCTTCTAATCAACCTTTTTTTACAGCGCATTTCTCGTCTAAAGGACATCATTCACCCCAAATGGCGTCCAAATACCATGGACACGCGTCGGACACGTGCCTAACTAAATGAAGAAATAAAGTTAGACGCATCTTTATAGGTGTCCGACACGTTTAGGCGCGTGTCTAAAAATATCGGTGTCCGATACAGGATGGTTGGTTAGAAGTAGTGTTTGTGCTACCTAGTGCATAACTGGTAGGATAAGATTTAGAAAGTTTATATAGTACTCTATTAGATCTAAAGAAAAATCTAGAACTCCCCAAAATAGAAGTCTGGCCAAAACCTCTCGAAGTGGCAAGTATCAGATTTAAGGCATTAATCAACAATCCCTAATTAGGAAATCTATCTTTCGAAATAATACCCGTCTTAGATGAGAAATTGCTAATCTCATTGCATTGGTATTAAAGTCTCATTTGTCTTAAAGTCTATCATCTATATTAGCCTATGTACAATTCAACAATGGCATAAAATGTACTCCATAGGAAACTACAGCTAAGGAGAGATCATGTACAATATATACTGAGATGATTATTATCAATAAGAACAACAAGATCATTAACCAAACTTAATTACTATTTTAACAAAAAGTCCCATTATATCCATTTTTTCTTTTTCAGAGATTGAGCAGACTGAAGAGTGCATTGTGTATAGTATATGCATGACAAAAGTGACAATGCACATGCAAACGAGACTAGGCATTTAAATCTCATCTACTTACTTACCTTTAAATTAAACATTCCTCACAAAAATGAGTATAAGTAAATAAAATTGAGTGAGAAATTTATGTCACATAAACTTGCACAATATAGAAATGTACTGTACTCCGTATAAAATTATTTAACTGTTATGTTTGAGAATAAATAATAAGATTAAGAATTGATTGGTAGTCCGGTAGTCCCGACATGACAAGTGAAAATTACTACTACTCCGTTCCGATCATTTGCTTGTCTTTGATTAAAATACCCCTTATAATGAATATAAAAGGCAAACAATGAATGAGACGGAAGGAGTACCTAATTGTGACACAGTCAAGCTTAATTGTTGATAAGATGTCTATATATGACCTTACATTCCTTATCCAAGAAAGTCTAATTAAGATGATCATTTACATGGAGCTTTTGCTAATTTGTTTTTCCTTTATAAAAACATAGTTCACCCTAACGGTTTTTTATAATGTTTAAAGGGATGTCATCTGAACCACCATCTCAACCGAAAACTCAAATTGATTCTTGAGACTGAATCAATGGTTCAATACTTACTTTTGCTTAAGTGTCAATCTTGTGGTTAATGTCTAACCAACAGTTATATATTTTAATCTTATAACTGGTGTTAGAGCTTAAGTATCTCGAAATCTTAATTTCAAATCTTTCTTGGAAGCCTCCAAACTGGCGGTTGTGTGGCTTTTTGCCTCACTTAATTGACCTTCGCCTTGAAAAGTGGATAATTCGCAAGCTCAACATATAATGAGCTGAAATTCCACTTACAGTAGGTCTTGTTTAAGACGGGTCGGATCTTACAACGGGTATTTTATGAGAGGAAATGGGTAGAGGGGACAAGGTGGGCTCCCCCCATGTGCTCTCCACTCACCCTTGATGGGTATTTTGTGAGAGAATATGGTATCCGTCTTAAGCTTAAGACGGATACCTCCGTCTTAAATAAGAATTTGTGTTCCACTTATAAGATTTTGGAGGTTCACATAATTTAAACCCTAGATTTTGATATAATCAAGCTATAACACCACTCATAAATTTAAGATATAGAACTATTCATTAGACATCAACCATATCATAGTAAGCGTAATACTTAAGTATAGATATGTCGCTTGCAATGACGGTTTTGCGACTTCTACCTCGCTTAAATGACCCTTTTAGTGTGAAAAGTGGATAACTCACAAGCAAAATATACAATGTGCTGATGATTCCACTTATAAGATTTTTGAGGCTTACAAGATTTAAACTTAGATAAAATCAGGCTGTAAACACCACTTAATAAGATTAGCAGATAATATTATTTACTACAAGGTTGAAGCCAATTAACTACCAATATTTCAGTAGCAAAATACTTGATTAGATATCAACGGTGAGCTTAACATGTGGCAGATTTAAGGGGGAGTATAGCAGGTGCACTCAACTCGAAATTAAACAACTAGCCAAGCAAGGAAAATTTCCAAATATTTTCAAAATTTTACATGCATTATGAGTTACTCCATAACATTACTTGTTCACCTTCGCTAAAACTTTTCGACCTCCCAAACTGTAAATAATGTGGTTCCGTCACTTAATACTTAAGTATAGATATGTCGTTCGCAATGACGGTTTTGTCACTTTCTTCGTAAAATCCCATTCGGATAACATAAATACACTTAATTATCTACCCAACAAGATATTAGATACGTACCCTAAGTTTTTAGTAACCCTTATTTCTATAAACTAGGTCTCTATAACAAAGTTCATTTCTACAAATAGTATCCCTCTTTCTCACGTCTCTTTCAACTACTACTTCCTTCACTATATATCTAGACTAGATTCCTTAGCTTATAAATACAAGGTCTACTATATATGGCAGTATAAGATTCAGAGACAAGGAGTAGTACTTGTTCACTGATCATATATCATATAATAATAATGTCGCACATCAAAGTTGAGAGGAACAGAAGAAGGCAAATGAATGATCATCTCAAGGTTTTACGTGCCTTAACACCTTGCTTCTACATCAAGAAGGTATTTATCAAACTCATGTTCTTCGTCTATCGATCGATCTCTATTCTATATTACTCTCTCCGTCGTCTTTTATATTCTCCATAAGGATGGAGTTCAAAGTATTTTAATTAAAGATAAACAAATGATCAGATTGAATAAGTATTACTTCAATTCCTAAAACTTTCGTTTACATAAATATGAGTATGAAATCGATAGTTGAAGTAAACAACCTAATTAAACATGAAGCTGAGTTTGTATTACTATTATTCATTTCATTTCCATACGTTTGATAAATTATACGGAGTAGATCATATTACTTGGTATATGAGATGAGACGGAGTAAAGTATATTCACAAAACATGATAATACCTTGCATATTATTATTATTACATACTCAGTATGATATATATATATCCTGCATATATATCATATGCTTCATTTTATATTTTTATTTGTATTATTATCAGTATAGTATTAATCTTGTGAGTTTCGTTTGTTTCCCTTTGCTTACTACAATTAGGGTATCATCTCTTGCATGATCATTCCAAATATAGACATGCTAAATTTTATCATGTTTGATTATTATACATCAAACAATACTAAATTCATTGATTTATACTTCATATGTATGACTTAACTGATACTTTACATCTGATTAAAATACTCCACACAAATGAATAATAACCAGATGGGGTAATAAAGGGGGTAATGTTTGATCGAACTACTATGTTCATCCCAATCATTATTTGTCTTTTTTATTTTTTATTTATGAAGATTATTTTAATCAAAGACAAACAAATAATTGAAACATAACAGCGGAGTAACAATTCACAAGACGATGTAGATCGAGTAACTTGTTTGTTAAGGAAACAATTAATATCTAAAAAAAAAAAGAAATTAATTTTATGTTTCATCCATGAAGGGAGACCAAGCATCAATCATAGGTGGAGTAGTAGAGTTCATAAAGGAGTTGCACCAAGTTCTACAATCACTAGAATCACAAAAAAGGAGGAAAAGCCTAAGCTTAAGCCCAACCCCTAGCCCGATTCAGCCGAGCCCGCGTCAAGTAGCTAATGCTAATATTATCACAAACCACTCCTTTGAGTTTGATGGGGCCAAGGAGATGGTAGCATGCTGTAATTCTCCGGTGGCTGATGTCGAAGCGAAGATCTCGGGATCGAATGTTGTGTTAAGAGTAATATCAAAGAGAAATCGTGGACAACTTCTTAAGATTGTTGATGCTTTGGAGAAGCTTTCTTTTGAGATCATTCACTTGAATATTAGTAGCATGGATGATACTGTTCTATACTACTTTGTTGTCAAGGTTTGTATTCCAATCCATATGATCATATATATGCATGTTTTTAGTCTTGCCCTATATTTTACAAAGTCTCATTTATAAGTACTCCGTATTTGTATTTGTCTGCTTTTATAATCAGAGATAAACAAATAATTGAGAAAAAAGAAGAATTTATTTTAACAATTGACTTAAAACTTTGATAAGTAAATGATCGATTAGGAATGTTATCGATCCCCTTGCTTTCCCTCTATTCATTTCATTTCCATATGTTATAATCTGAATATTTCTCTAGACATAAAACGAACATAAGTATATATATTTTTCCAAATTAACCTTGATGAAAGGATGAAAGCTCTTCAACAAAATGAAACTTGTATATAATATCAATACACTTATTTCATATCGACGAGTTTTGAAACCGGGTCATATTATCCTCTAAAGACTTTACAAGCTAATTTAGTGACATTTGCACAATGGTCTTCTATTATTATAAATAATTTCATATCATCATTGGCTAGTGATTTTATGTAGACATTTTATGGATTATCTGTATGAATAGCAGTTTGCTATCAATTTTTATCATTGACTAATGTTTTCATGTAGATATTATTTCATGGATTAATTATCTTTATTAATTAAAGCATTTTTTCATCGATTTTTTTACGTCTCGAACATATAATCTAAATCATTTGCTAACAATGTAACTATGTAATATAAACACAGATAGGGCTGGAATGTGAGCTGAGCATGGAGGATCTTGCAGCTGAAATTCAACTATGCTTCTCTGCAACTGAGTCTTGAGATCTAGCTTTAGCTGTAACAATATATATGTGATGTAAACTCAATGTCATTAGGTTATATCATAATACTCCCCCGTCGTCCCTGTTAATAATTTACATTTTCTTTATTTTTCCTTTCACAAAATAAAGCAAACGTAAATTATTTACTGGGATAGAGAGAGTAGATAGCATTTCCTTTTTAGAGACTATTTGTCACGCCTCGTGATGACCTTCTTACATACGAGTAACTAAGATATGATTTTGAGTATTACTAATCAAAATTTCCCATATACGTTCACCAACCTCGTTTCACTTTGTATATACGTAGTACTCCGTATATGTTTAGTCACTGCTTGATAAACTCGCTATATAATGATAATTGGAAGTTTCTCGTTGGACTGCAATGCACCCTATTTTCGATGGCATTCTAGGCCCTTTATAAGATTGTGATAGTTGTATATGTCAGCTACATACCTTATTAGCCGGTAAAGTTATAAAATGTGGTACTTATGACTTGGCTTTAAAGTTCAAACCCTGTCATTACCGTCAACAACATATTAACTTCTATATATAAGAGAGGATGTATTATGTATACTAATAACAAAACCGAAGAGATTACAATATACCAAGTACAGCAATATTATCGTTCCATGGACCATAACCCTCTTGAAGAAGGACTACCTAGTCTAACAACCTTTTGCTTTGAGCTAAAGTAGCCTCCAGTTATGTTCTTCCAAGAACTTTTGTTGTCGCCTTTGATCATGTCAACCTTGACTATATGGTGGTCTGAAGTTCCCTTAGACGAGATCACAGTGTACGACCCTGGAACGAATTTATAAGACGAGTCTGGAGACGACAAGATGTAGTCCACTCGAGTTCCATACTTGCACGTCCCTTGTACATCTGTTACAATGAAATCCCTACTCAATTAGCATTGCGTTAATTCAACACAAGGGAAAGATTGGGTACATAAATCCGTCATTCATATAATATACTCCGTATTATTAGGTGTATAAAGTATACATACTTTGTCCTTTGGTAGCGATAACCACAGGCTCACAATCCCCGGCATAGTCTACAGCATCTCCATAACCTCTTGACTTCAAGAATTTCATCACCTCATCTTTTGGCTTCGGTTTTCCGATATCCTCAAAGTACTACACCCACCCAAAAGCATTAGATAAATACAAATATGATACTAGCATAACAGTTCTACATTCACTAAACAGTGAAGGATTAAACGGCGAAAGAGCAAATATCTATACCTTGATTATATTTATCCATCTTCCTAAAGCATAATCTGATCTTTCAAGTGAGTTCAAACATCCTACCAGGATGTGGGGACGTTCACTCGATTGAATGATCGCTTTGATCTGCTTCATTCTCCAATTCTCGTCCAAATTATCGAGTTGTGTGCAGTAAACATCAATTTCCCCACTCCATGGCACATCTATTGTGGCCTTAAGTACATTCCTGCAACATATATCTTGCCTTGATTACAAGTAGACCTGGCAAAAGTGACATGATCCATACGTGACCTGACACCCGAACTTGACCCGAACCCAAATTGACCCAACCTTGTATGACCATTGCCAAACGTTTATTATAGGAAACTGACCGATATTCACTTATTCCTAAATAACATGTTAATAATCGACACGAGAATGACTCGAACTCGAATTGACCAGACCGACTCGATCCGAACCCTACCCGTATGTCAGGTCTTTACAAGTGTGATACTAGGTTATAAAAGTAACAGAAACATCAATATGTGTACCTAAAGTCATCATCTTCAAGGATTTTCTGAACTGTCCACCTCTTGATGGGCCACTTCGACAAAATGGCGTTACCATATTCGGGAGCCCAACTCTCAGCAAACACAAACTTCATTCCAAGAGCATCAGCCAAACTCGACAACGGATGCATGTGCCTCCCTTCTTCAGCCTTTACATCTTGCAGAGCAAATATATCAGCATCCACCTCTTTCAGTACATCCAGGATGGTCTGAGGTCCGAGCCTCAAATCATCCTGACCATGTCCATAAGTCCCTGTCATCACCAATGGCGACCTCACTGGGACCCAAGGGCTGATCCGTCTACTTTGTGATAACGATATCTCGTTTTCAGGTAAATTGATGGAAACCCTTAGTCCCGACTTCGTATTATGCTCGGAGTTGATCATTCCCGGGCGTAAAGGGGAATTCTTTAGTATACTTTTCGGGAAACTGTTTGGTTCATAAGCTACAGACTCGAAACAGAACGGTGAGTTTGGAACAACAGGAGCTCCTGCAAATGATTTAAAAAAGTCGTAAACATGAACAAGTCGAATATCTAAGCTGTTTAATTATAATAAACTAAATACTACGCAGCAGCACCACAATTCGCGGTGAGGGTGAAATAGATTGCCATCCCTACCTGCAAACAAGGCAGCATTAAATGAGGCAACTCGGATTGCTCTCACACATGATCTACCATTGTAATCGCCTTGAAACTTTCTCACCCGAAGTATTTCTTTGCGTAAACCCTTTGAACTAAATCTCAGGAGCCTCCTGACTGCAACTCTTGGCTTAGCACGCGACTGAATCAAAAACGTTATCCGAGAGTAAATTTTCCTGAGTTTCTTCTTCAGGTAGAAGAAAATCTGGCATGCTTGTTTCTTGCATAAGATACTGTTACCTTTTGTTGATTCCATTTAACTTAGATAGTAAAGTCTGCCACTTAATTTGCAGGAGTAAAATAACAGGATTTTATATATGCAACATGATTTATGAATAGTAAATAGAAGAAAAAATAGTTGTGGAAGATCAACAATATTAATTATATGATAAATTAAACAAAGATTCCAACTGCTACATAATGTTGGGTGTTGAAAATTGAACTAGGAGTCTAGGATGCTGATGTGCTTCATGTTCTAAAAATGTAACAACTCCTTTTGGAGTTGAGCTACAAAGCAGCACAACTTTCCCTTTTCTGATAGGAGTCAATCAGTGAAGTTTCAAAGCAGCAGTTGAAGATTGTTGAGAAAGCTGGATTTCTAAACTGCTTCTACTTACTTATAGTAAATCATATTACTCATAGGCTGATTACAGTTCCCGTCGTGTTGAATCGGGATGATTAAATTGTTTTCCTATAATGGTCACTGTAGTTGTTGGATCGGCCTATTCAGTTTTCGGTCTTTTTCGATTGGTACTTCTCCGGACTAGGCCGGGTTTTGGGTTGAGTCAGTTAAAGTCGGGAAATACAGCCATCTCAAGAAAATGAATACAATCCTGTGAAAGGTATAGATAAGAAAATGGAACATTCACAGAATAGCTGTTGTGTTGACAAATTCACAACTATTAACCGCGGAGTTTCTACTCTTACACAGGGCAATTACAAAATTTGTGTATAAGATCAAAGTTACGCGGCACAAACTATAAACCCAAGAAAAATACCGAGTATCAGGAGTGGTCAGATGTTGCTGTTGTTAACATAACAGTCACTGTCATCCTGATACTGATTCGAGAAGCTATTTAACTACTGTTTATGCAAACTTCGTCTGATAGCTTACTTTCCGTGCCATTGTTGTCTGCGTCGTCATATAATGTCTCCAGAAGGTTGGCAGGCGCGTCAGTATCACTACATTCATCGAAAAATCCATTAACAGCATTTTCCCTTTTCAATCGTCGTTCCTCTAATATAGCATCATCTGATTCAGCACAAAAACTCCGCCTAGTTTGTCTAACTGGTCTTTCTGCCACGATAAATTTGTTCCCATCACGGGTCCTCTCCGAAAATCCTGCCCAAACTGAGAAGAGGTAGGTATTATAAGATTATATAGCATATAAGTTATTTCCAATTGAGCCAAATGCTCACTATTCTTTAGCTCTGGAGTAAGTCATAAGGCAAATTGATGTTAAACCGGCTGTGATTAATACACGGGAGTAGTAAACCCAACTATGCAATTCACGGCCACATTTATAATGACGGGCCATTTGAAATTTAATGTGTTTTCTAACAAGGTAAGGCGTACATCTTACCCCACCCTAACCTGCCTTAACTAGGAGCACTTGAGTAATGTTTTAGTAGTTGAAAAAGACCCACCCCAAGAAAATTAATTAAAAGCCATGAACATGTAAAATTTGATAATGCACCCACCAATCTGTTCATAATTATCCTTTTTTTCAAAAGTAATGAGCGATCGTAACAGAAAAAAAAAATGCACATGGTAATTGCAAGGGGCAAACAGATTTTCACATACCGCCAAAATGATGTAGAACAATAGAAGCTGCAACAGTAACATTCAATGAAGCAGTCCCACAACCATATTGTGGAATATACACAAAGAAGTCACAAATCTCACATTCCTTGGTGGAGAGACCTGTTCCCTGCAAAGAAATGGATGTCTATATCAGAGTGAAACAGCGAGACCAGCTATAATACATAGCGGTAGATACTTGACCATTGACCTAACGAATAATATATAATTTGCGAAATAGTTTTAAACAAGTATCTTGCTATAATAAATAAAATTTACTATATGAAAGATTTGGACATCGCTTGAAAGAAGCTAGTTATCTAGGGAAGATGTAATATGGAGCGATTTTTGAAGAGGTTTCTTCCATATGATGGCTTCTTAAGCTTGGTTGTGTTATACAGGGTCAGATCATCACCATGCACCAAGGTGAATACCCAGCCATTGGCCGCTCGAGAGAGGCCCGCTATTTGCAGCCTTACAGGCTGCATCTATCCATTATGTATGGGGGATTCCATGGGTTCAAAATCAACTAGAGCATCTGATGACACTCGTGAAGCTCCATCACTCACACTTACAAATAGGAGGCTCATATGCCCAAATTGTTGTTTTCATACAAGCATCATCATCTGTCCTCTTACAAGTGAATAACTTAAAGTTTGAAGCAGTTGGAAAGTAATAAGCTTAATAAATCTGAAAGTGATATAGACATACTAAAATACATGAGTTACCGACCTCATTGCCAAGTAAAAAAGCAGTGCTTCTCTGAAATGGATGTTGATTCACCGGCATTGCATTTTCCGTAATCTCGACACCGCATATATCACAGTCTTTTTCCTAAAAACAATACACCGCAAGAACACCCTAGTCAACATTGAAAATAGCATCTTTTTTTATCCCACGAGTTGGAGCAAAGAGTACATTACTAAAATATAAGACATGGCTAAACTTAAGGTGTTACGCTGTGAATTTAAGTGTGTGTACCTTGAGGTAGGTATGAGCCTCTTTGAGAGAGTGGAAATGGCGGAAACGAACGTGGGAAGTGGTCCCATGGCTTCCAAAGGTATTAAAGTCACGACGGCCAACCAGTATCAATTCTGATACCCCAAAGGCAGTGGCACTCCGTGCTAACGTTCCCACATTATGGCGCTTGGCTATATTGTGTACCACTACATAGCTTTCTATCAACGGATTTCCTTGATTCATATTCTCTATACGTAGGAATATCCAAAGAGAACCTTTTGAGTCCAGAGGTGTTTACAGGCGTTTGCAACTAAAAGTCCGTTTGGAAAAGCAGATATGCTATTACTAAGTCTGCTGCACACCCACAGCTCTTATTTCTCCTTGACAAAATCTGCCAAGGGAATAACCCACAAAAAGAGACAGTGATCAATCAATTTATTTCTTGTCGAATCAAGCTTTTGATTGGCAAAGAACCCATCATGTGAAAAAAGTAGCGCACATATATAGAAGAGACAACCACATCAAATGGCCTAAACATAATTATCAGAGGCCTAAATTTAATCAAATAGCCTAACACGCACCGCACACCTCCAATTATAACTCGGTTACAGAACTTATGTTTAAATAGTCAGTGGCAAATGTCGAGAAAAAAAAAATTGGAGCTAAGGCTTGAACCCTCAACAAAGAAGTTGTAATATTATCCTTTTAACCATTGTTCATACATAACCTAATTACCCTTATTGGAACAATTCACACAATAATTAAAACTCAGGAGCTAACCCCTAGTCAAACCCTTCTAAGACCCGCCACTGAAACCATATAAAAGTGATAAATTTTCAAGATGAAGTAAAGAACTTTTACTCTTAGCCTAAAAAGGGATGTCTTAACCTCACCGCAGAAAGAAGCAGTCGCCGAAACCCCTTAGAGTATCATAGATGAAACTTATTCATAAGGTGCATCGAACAATGTGCAATACTATGCGAATTCCATACTTTTCATTCTAATTCTCTTGGTTTCCCCTCCTTTGCCTATCCTATGTTCGCAAAAACGTTCTGCCTCATGTGTATGAGGAGCACCTTTACTATGACTCCTTGTACCTCGTTGCCTTCGTGCGCCTCATGCCTAGGGACAGAGCTAAAAAATGAAACTTGATTTTCAAGTGCTACCAATTAGCTCCGCCCCGGTTCACATTTTTTAAATTACGACTTACGAAAATAAACCATTAGTGCGGCCAACATAACCCTAACCCTAAAGCAGCATCAACAACTTCGCTTTCTCGCAAACTAAGACTAGGTTTCGATCAATCACTTACTGAATGACACAAACAGCATCACTAAGACATAACCCTAACCCTAAAGCAGCATCACCAATTTCGCTTTCTCAGAAACTAAGACTAGGTTTCGATCAATCACTTACTCAAATGAATCTCACAAAAAGCATCAACTAACACATAAGCCTAACCCTAAAGCATCATCAACGATTTTCGCTTTCTCAGAAACTAAGACTAGGTTTCGATCAATCACTAACTCAATCGAATCTCACAAACAGCATCAACAAAGACACTAATTTCGCCGTAAATATCATCTTATAAACTCCATTGTTATAACATCAAGCTTCTACACTAGTTTCTGTGTTCTAGCACGCCAAATAAACTTCTTTGCATTAGCAAATAAATCGCCGCCACCCAATCATTTGTTTACCTTCGATTAAAATATCCGTCATTACTCGACAAATACATACGAGTACATAACACTAAAGCAAAATTCCTCATCTATTACAAACCTCAAACTAATCGCAATTCGCAACACACATAGCAAGTTCATATACATATGTAAAAAGCAACGGTAACTAACAGATTTTATTAGTAAACAGCAAAACTCTGAAGAATTAATCAAGAAATTTGTACCTTTGAATCTTTGATTTAGCGGTAGAAATGACGGTTTTTACTGCAAAATGGGAACTTTTCACGAGATTAAACAGAGGAATGAAAAATTGATATACTAAAATGTAGAGTAATTTAAGGTAAGAGTTAATAAATTTTGAGGTGCACCAACCCTACATTTAGAAGGGTTTTAGCAAAAAAAAAAAAACACACAAAATTACCATGGTAAATCCTACTTCGTGTTTGGGATTTGTGTAGTCAAATGCGGGCTTGAGCCAGATGCGAGCCGGGCCAGAAGGAATATTTGGCCCACGCTCATGTCGGTTTGTGAGCCGTGTCTCTATAAATTTTAGAAAAATACATTGATTTAAGCCCGCTTTGTTCCCGGAATTGATGGGCCAGATGGGTCGTTATTTCCATGAACAACTATATACTCCGTAGTTAGTTAGTTACTAGAGCTTAGAGGTGGTCAACACTATGGGTCAGCACGACACGGGTATCCTCCCACAACACCCTTATCTACGACCTAAAACTCGATCCACACTTGACCCATGTAGCTCAATATAGATTTATGGTTAAACTTCTCATGCCTACATGTAAACGGGGCAAAACCTCAAAAGTCAATTTGTAGGTTCGGTACTTCAAAATTACTCAACTGTTTCAGGTGAATTGAGCCACTCGCGAATTTTGTTTTTTAGTAATTAGCATAACTTTATATACCTTGAGTATATTTGACGGAGTACTACGTTTAATACTACCTTGATAATTGATAAGTTTTCTTTGAACATTTCGTTTCTCCGGTTTTGTATGTCAATATTATATGTTCTCTATTTTTTATCTTACAAAACTATTACTCCCTTCATTTTTTATTTATTTACCTCCAATTGAAAGTTTTCATGTGAGGACATCAAAATAATAAGCAATTTTTAAAAAAAAAAACAAAATTAAATTGTGTTTTGGGTATATTATCAAATTTAAGCAATTCTAGAAGTAGATATAAACTTTTACTTTATATTGCCAAACACAGTCTTTGATCACTTCACGTAAACTTAGGACTATACACTTGATAATAAGTGAATTACGACTTCACCATAAAGCAACTATCTTCTTTTAGGTCATAGTACATTTAACTTTTAATTATTGTGCGAGAAATAGTACTAAATGGCTAAGCACGAAACACCTTTAAATGTGATTGAATTAGATTACCTAAATCACAATTCACTACAACTAAGTCTCATTTAAGAGTAGGAGATTCGTCTTAAACTTAAGATATGGAGACTCGTCTAAAGTTTAAGCTGGTTAAATCTCCCTCATAAAAAGCAAGTGGTGGAGCAAGTGGTGGGGCAAGTGAAGAACAAATGAATTCCCTCACTTGCTCTTTATGAGAAGCTTGACCCGTTTTAAGTTTAAGATAGGTCGCGCCGTCTTGAATTTGTGAATTGATTATTAGTTTAAGAGTAGTACACAAGTGGGACATGGGTCCAATAATCCACTTTCATGCAACTCATTGAGTGAACTTGTGATATGGACCTCTCCACGTTATCACAAATTCTTGTTTGTGACGGGCAGTATCCGTCGCAAGCTTGCGACGGGTACCACTTCCCCTCACAAATGACCCATTTAAGGGAAAAGGGGAAGCACATGGGGGGTGTCTCACATGTTCCCTCTACCCATTTTGTTAGGGGAAAAACCCGTCGCAAGATCCGACCCGTCACAAGGGAGACTTACACCCACATTATTAGGCCACCCTTGATTTTGTATACAAGCCAATAAACATGATATGTGATTTATCATAACTAGATACATGGTTTCCTATCTTGTTGAGTTGCAATTCTTCTTAGTTGCACTCTTTTTTTTGGGGGCTGGTTAACATCGACGACGTTTTAGGAAACATCGACGACGTTTTCATTACAAAAGACGATAATGCCCTTATGCACTTAAACTCTCTATCTCTCTTCTATCTCTAATTCTCCCAAAATCAACTAATTCAACTAAAAAAATAAAAAAATTACAACAACAATTTTACTAAATCGAACAACAACAATTTCACTAAATCGAACAACAACAATTTCACTAAATCGATTATCATGACGGACGAACAATCTTCAGCATGTTTACAAATTAATCAAAATTTAAATTTGTCATTTTTTTTTCCCGGAATCTGTTAATTGTATGTTTATACTTAATTAAGTTAATCGATTTACGTTACGTCTTAGTTAGTTAAAATTCAAATGCGGATTTTTAAAAAAAAAACTGGAAAAAATACCATGGTCAGACGAAGAACTGGATGTCATGGACCATGGCCAGACATCCATTTCCAACGTCTGACCATGGTAAGACATTGGAAATGGAGGTCCAGCCATGGCCAGACATCCATTTCCAACGTCTGACCATGGCCAGACGTTGGAAATGGTTGTCCAACCATGATGGATTTCCAGAATTTTAATCCCACCATGGTTGGACAACCAAATCACTTGTCCCACCATGGTGGGACTTAGGGAAAAAAAAATTTCCCCCATGGTTGGACGTGTGATTTGGTTGTCCAACCATGGGGGAAATTTTTTTTTTCCTCCAATTTTCAAAGCGGGAAGAAGAAATCGGAAATAAATTCAATTATTTCTATCTTTATACCTATTATTCATACAAATCTAAACAACAAATTACTAACAACAAACAAATCAAACTAAACAACTACAAGATTTTACAACAAATCTAACAAGAAAACAAACTAAATACTTTGAAATAATTAAAAACTAAGAACAAACAAATTACAACAACTTTAATTAAATCAAAAACAATCTAATACAAACTAATTACAAACAACTTTAATTAAATCAAAAACAATCTCATACAAACTAATTACAAACAACAACCTAATAATTACAAGTTTAATTAAAACAAAAACTAACTAACAACAAACAAATTCTAACAAATTAAACTAGAACAATATAACTAGATCTACAAAACAAAAAAAAAAAGGAGAAAAACTAATCGGTGGGTGGACGGCGGGAGGCGGCAGGTAACGGTGGTGGGGGACGGCGGGGGGGTGGACGGCGGCCGAGTGGTGGCGGTGGTGGTGTGGGAGAGGGTGAGGTGAGTGTAGTTGTGGGTTTTGAATTTGAGAGAGTTTTTGTTTTAGAGAGATAAAGGATAAGGGCAAGTAGCGTCTTTTTTATGAAAAACGTCGTCGATGTTTCCTAAAACGTCGTCGATGTTTTACAATCCGGTTTTTTTACCATTTCTTTTTGTTTTATGAATTCTCTGTTGAATTTATGCTAAATAAGAAAATACGGCTTATTTTAAATTGGTCGAATTTTGAAATACCTGTGTAGAATTGTGTTTGTGTAACCGAGCATGATAAGAGACCTCATGTCACGTGATAAGTGTCTTAAAATCGTCATTTATTATGTCGACTTTTATATTACAAGTCTACAATTATTCTTCATATCGACTTTTATATTACAAGTCTACATCATTTACAAAAAATTCTCACATCGGCTTTATCCCTTTCATTGATGTTTGCTTCGAGCTAGTGATGGTGGTTTTACGTTGTTGTCTTCTTGTAGTGTCATGACTTCGGACAAGATAAATCTAATTATCAAAAACTTCATGGGACATTTTCTAACTTTGATGGATCATGATTTTTCCATGAATAAAGTACTGTATTTTGTTTGGATAAGAAAATAAAATTAATTAGTTTTGCTTGTGACGGGTCTGATCTCTCTCATAAGTTTGCAAGTGGGAAATTAATAGTTTTCCACTTGCACTCCCACTTGCAAGCTTGTGAGAGTGATTCGACTCGTCACAAGCTTGTGACGGATACTTATAACGGATAATAACCGTCACAAATGAGAATTTATGAAATAAAATTGGCAAAGTATGCGAAAAACTTAAAGTTTTAGGACAAAAGTATAAGCATAGATTAAAGAAAGGATATTGGATGCTAATTATAACTCCATTCTCTATTCTTTATTTGATTTTCCTCCAAACATTATACACATATAAACACCTACTTGATGTATGCCTCTCACTATCATCTTCAAGCTAAGAAGCTTACATTGTCATCATTCACTAATAAATAAACTTGTTTTTTCTCTTATATAATATTAATATTAACTATAATTATATAGCTTACCTTCATCTATGGTTATTAACGAAAATCTTGGATTCATAGGGCTACTAGGAAAAGGATATGAAAGTGAAGTAAAGGACATAAAAAATGACCCAAATGATCAAATATAAAGCTTAATTCAACCTTAAGCAAATATACCATATCAATTATCACATTACATTACAACTTGATGAGGCATTTTCTTCATTGAAGTAGTTTGTATACGGGTCGGCCGGAGGCGGGTAAGGCGACATATAATGCATGGGCGGAGGTGGCCGAGCATACATCATAGCCCGTTGTTGGTCCATCATCATTTGTGACAAATATTGTTGATGTTGTGGATTGCCCTGGGCCGCCATCATCCCATTCGGCGGCCCACCATGAAACGGTCCAGGACCACCGGTTGGGAGTCCTTGAACCGCGGAGATTGAACCCATTGGACCCATTTGCATACTAGCCACTTGTGTCATTGGTGGCATTTGATGACCCATGTTGGGTGCACCACCCATATTGACATGAGTAGGCATGCCCATGCCCCCATCACCCATCACATTATGATTGAACCCTCCTCCTCCTCCTCCATTTGGGTTCATTCCATTTCCACCTCCCATCATCCCATGATGAGGTGGTAATCCACCACCACCGACACCGACACCGCCTTTTTTACCCCCACCATTTACCATCATGTTTCCACCACCACCACCATGATTTTGTCGTTGTTGTTGTTGTTGTTGTGGTTGGCCAATATTACTACAATTCTTCCCATTATTATTATTACCATTTTTACCATCAACAGGCATGGGCCCACCCCCACCACCTTGTTTCCCTCCATTTTTACCACCACCTCCATTATTACCACCACCATTCCCTCCCTTTTTACCATCATTCACCATAACCGGAACATTACCGCCACCAGCTTTCATTCCATTATTACCGCCACCATTAGCCGCAGCAGCAGCCTTAGCCTGAGCAATAGCATTCATAAGATGAGGATTCATCATCGCCGGACCACCACCGCCACCGCCACCAATACTAACATTTTTCATTTTATTAACAGGCAAATTATCAAATTCCTCGTCTTCCTCGTCATCATCATAATCCTCGTCATCATAATCCTCATCATCATCATAATCCTCGTCATCAAACTCATCATCCTCGTCCTCATCCTCAAACTTCATACCCTTCCCGGGCAATTGCTGCTGTTGCTGATGTGGCGGTGGTTTCTGCTGCGGCGGAGGCTGCATCATCATCTTCATTCCCTGAAGCTGCTGTGGGCCCATTTTATTATTCATTTGTTGCTGTAACTGTTGAAGTTGTTGCAGCTGTTGCTGACTCACTTGCTGGGGCCCACCACCTCCTCCTCCTCCGCCTCCTCCGCCTCCGCTTTTGGGCTGGGTTTGGTTGTTATTGGGCTTTCCAAAATCACCCTTACCCTTAACCGGGTTATTATTATTATTATTATTATTATTATTATTAGTGGGCTTTGGGGAGGCCCAAAGTTCGGCATGTTTACCAGATTTATGAAGTTTCTTGATCAATGTTGTAGAGTCTACATTCCCAGAAACCGTTACTTTTCCTGTTTCTGCATCTATATTTGTCTTATAAACTCCTGTTTCATTTAAAAAACATTAACAAAATGTACAAAGAATAAGAATAAAGTCATGTTCTTTAGAATGGAAAACAAAAACGAACTGAGCTGAACTCAACTAAACTGAAGCGATTTAATTATTACCATCGATTTTCTGAAGAATTTTCTTGACTTTTTGTTTGCAGCCATCACAATGTATATTCACTTTCAGAACACAAGTCTGCATGTATGCCCACAAAAAAAAAAACCATTAATTATAACATTAATTACAAAATCCAAAACTCAAAAATAAATGTAGTATAATTTAATTTAACACACAATTAATTAACCTGAATTTTCAAGAACTCTTCTTTGCTCATAGTGTTTAAAGTTAAAAAGATCTGAGAAATGACAAAATATAAGAAAATGTAATATTATTAAGAGAAGAAATAAAGAAGGGTGGGGTTAGTTAAGAAGAAAGTGGGTGGAAGACATTAAAAACTAAGTATAAAAGAAAGAGAGAGCTCTGAAAAATGAGCCTTGTTGTAAGTATGTTGTTGTTGTTTCCTTTGTTTCAGAGTTTTGTTAGAGAAAGAAGAGAAGAGAGATATATGAAGCGAGTTGAAGCAGCAGAAGATGTGGGACTATGCTCCTAAGAGCAACTCCAATGGCAAGCTCCACTACCTTGTAGCTTGCTTTGACACATCTATTTTTCGAGCAACAATGCTTTCAGGCTACAATACGCTCCAATGGTAAACTACAAATAATGTAGCTCACAAGGCCCCACATAACAAGTAAATATTGTAGCATAAATTATTTAATTGTTTTTTAATTATTTATTTTATTTCAAGCTACGTAGCTTGACAAAGCTACACCCGTTTACAAGCAGGATCCTACTTTTGTACTCCAATGGTAAGCATGCTGCTTAACAATTTACAATAATTGCAAGCAGGTCCTTATATGCAACCATTGGAGTTGCTCTAAATGTTTCTCTCTTCTCTATCACTTTATTTACTCACCTCCAAAAACACACTCATTATGGACTTCATTAGGGTTACTAATTTATCTCCGTCTTAAATAAAAATTTGTGATTGTGTTACCTCATTATACCAAGATGCACGATGTTTTTTTGGACTAAAACTATCCGATTTATGGAAATGTTGGACTTGAATTGAACTAACTAGTCTCTCTGTCTCAGTCAATAATTTACATTTAAAACAAATATAAATTATTGATTGGAGTATAACAGAGGGAGTAGATAACTAAAAATGTTAAACTGATTTTCTATAACTTTTTTTTGTTTTTTTATAATGGGAAAGAGAGCAACGTACAATTTTAATACAGACAAGATTTGAATCAAATTATGAGCAACACCTCTCATACTTTTAAAAATGGAAAATGAGATAGCGCCACCGGGTGTTACTCACTTCAGTAACACCGTGGGCATTTTGGTAAATTAGATTATATTTTAATTTTTTTTGTTAATTTTTGCTAGATTGAGTCAACTCATTAATAAAGGGTAAAATTGGAAGACTACATATACATTTGATTAAAATCAATGCACTTAAATTAAGCCCTCTCCATACTCACCATACCTCCCACATCCATGTCAATCGTCTCCGCCTCCGTCGTATCACCGCCGTTAGCTAATACACAAATCCGTCCTTTTGATCAAACTGTGTAAACTTTGCCATGATTCTTCAACCGACGTACAATTAGTATATTTAAAGTCTCGTTGACAATTAAGATTGTAGTGTAAATTAAAAGAGTAATTTCATAAGATTATTTGTACACCGTATATTATTAAATCAAAAATCTCTTCAATCCTTGGTAATCATAGCTTTAGTATGATACTCCGTAGTCTGAAGCAATTAATGGATACATAATTACATAGCATATGAAAACTTATAAAATCAAAATGTCAAAGTGTATGAAAGGTCTCAACAGGAAGGCCAGAACAAGCAAACAGGATTAGGTATGCCGTCGCCCTTGTGAAGATGTTAATCGGAGTAATAATGTTAGGGGTAAAGACAACATGTTTCCGATTATGCCCTCCCATATAATGTGTTAAATTTGTTAACTGTTTTAAATTTAAATGTTTTTCTATTTTTTTTATTAGGGTGTTACTGAAACTCGGTAACACCCGGTGTCGCCCTAGCACTTCAAATTATGCTTGTTTGAATCTACTAGAACTTAACTAAGCTAAAAATAGTATTTGGACTTAATAGATTAAAATTAACTTAAAGTAAGTAAAAAAAAGCATGAGTTTCAAGATTACTCTTTTATTACCGCAATGTTAAACTCTCACGCATTAATTAGGAATGAAAATGCATACAATAATATTCACATTGTACATGCATGTGAGATTGTATTATATAAATTCGTATGGGTTGTCTTTCAAATTTATGTGAATGAAAGGTCTCAGAAGGAGCAAAAATGAGGTCTTGTTTGCTTGTTCAGTTCATCGGAAGTTATAGCTCCCATGAAACTCAAGTTTATACATATTGTTAGAAGTTACTTGCCTTAATTTCATGTGATGAGTAAAACTGTCCACATGAATTGAATTCTCATATCTCAACTAAACAACATTTTTTCAAGTCATATGAATTTTATTCATGTGAACTCCATCTTCCCATGATCAACCAACAATTCCTTAGTATTTCTAGTTTTTTTTTGTCAAACACAAACAAGTCATAACCTTTAAAAAACGAAATTACAAACATTACCTTTAAAACAAACTTTGTCAAACACAACTTTTAGTACAATTTTTTTGTCAAACACAACATTTTGGCTGGAGGACTCGGCATTTTGGCTAGAGTTTGCCACTTGCAATGGAATGACTTTCAATCGATATTTGAGATAGCAAACGAGGTCGGTTTTAAGTGTCATTGGACTCGTTGGAAATGTGGGAATATAGCTTTTACATGGGTTGTCAACACAGTATTAAAAAGTGGCCTTATGTGGGGTCAATTGTAATGTAATGTAAGGCTGGTTAGAGAGAGTTGTCGTAGTCTATGCTTGCAGCAGGTAGTCCGAGATTTTCGTGGGTCTTTTAACATGGTTATGATGCTTTGTTTGGTCTAAAATGTAGTATGTAGGTAGTGGGGGTCTAAGGGGGGGTCGTAGATGTGTTTTATATGGCGGTTATTGGTTGCAATTGGTGACTCGATCGATGGGAGTGAATTAAGTCACGTGGGAAATTGAATGAACTGACTCTCTCTAACCTGCCTTACTTTACACTAATCGACAATACATAAAGGCACATTTGATCACCAGGTTGACAACCCTCGTAAAACTTCGCTTTTTCTTACATCTATTTAAACTACTTTAGTATTTTTGTATTTTTATTATTTACAAACAATTCAAATTTCTTCCCTTAAATAATTATACATGTAATCAATGTAAATTCCTAAAGATACTCACATACTACGTACCCGTATTTTTTTTTTTTACCAATCAATTGATGAATAAGGATGATATTATTAGTGGTGTTATTTTATATTGTGTAGGTCGTTTTTTACATGCTATTTTGGGTGAAAATAATGATGGTTGAGCCATGTGAGGACTGAGGAGTGACCAATTTTGGCTTGGTTCAAAAGCTAACGACTAAAAAGTGCTTAAAGAGAGGAGTTTCCCTGACTTTCCTTTTATTTATTTTTGGGTGTTTTTAATCTTCGGGTAGAAATATTTAACATGGGTAAAAGTAAAGGTGTCTAAAATTCTAAATTATAAAATACAAAAAATATAAAAGAATATAAAAATCGGTATGGCCAAGCCTTTCAAGGGATTAGTTCGGAGCCGCCTTTCGACAGCCCGACCTGGCAAAATCGGTCAAGGGCCTCCTTCTGTCAAGTGGCATTGGCTCGAGCCACTTCTAGTTATAAGAGAACATATTAGATATACTTAAAAAATTGTTTAAGGCAGATGAAATGAAAGTTCGAAATCTAACATGGCTCTTGCATTTTGCAATGTATATATTGAGTAATATTTATTTACAAGTTTTATTGTTGAAGTGCCTTTAACATTTACTTTTAGGATAAGTTACAAAAAAATATCATTCTTTACAACATCTTTTTTTATATCATGTAACCATGCACGCAAATGAAGTTAGTCGCCAAGCTAAGAATTTTAAAGAATCTATTGAGACCGAATTTTACCATTATTGGAGTAATAAACTTAGGATAAAAAAAATCCCATTTATGTTCAATTATAGCTAAACATCAAAATTAACCACTCCATTCGTACCAAACCACTTTAAGAGTAAATTACAAAATTGTAACTTACTTATTTAGTCCCCGTCATTTGTTTATATTTGTTTTTGGCACAAAGATTAAGAAAATTGTAGGGGATCATTTGTGGTTGTACTTAGTTAGTTAGTTAATGACAAGTAGACAATAGTCTCACTGGGACATCAAATCACTCATCAAAAGCTAACCCAGTATATATAGAAAGGTAAGCAAATGAATGAGACAATCTAAAATGAAAATAGTAAACAAATGACGGACTTGAAGTGAATACGTTGTTTTAGTTTAGGTGTACTATAAGACGTGACACACTAACAATGCAAGGTACCTATTAAAACTTTTGCAACAACTACAATAACTCAAATGTTAAATTAATTTCACTATTATTGAGAGGTATCACATTCACAACAAGTGAATGTATTGAAATAATAATCTTACCTTATTGCTGTCAGAATATTTCGACCGTAAATAGGAGGTATATTTAATTTATGTCATTAAATGTTTACCTTAAGTGAGTAGCAATAATATCATAAAATTAATAATTGCCACCTTCCTTACACACTGCATTCTCAACACTCTTTTCTTATTGTGCATTGCTGACTCAACTGTGATCATGTGTTTCTGGACATTGAATTTAAGTTCTTTGAAGCTACTTACAACTTGCATTCCTCTTCTTTCTCTTTATTTTTGGCTTGCTTAACGACTATTTCTAACTCTACACCTTGCCAATACTGATAAATATAAGCAATAAGACGGGTCGCCCCGTCTGAACCAAGATCAACGGTAAATAAATATATAAATATTAAAAGAAATTTTGAACTCCCTCCATTTTGTTTTGTAAGTGTTTTAGGAAAATCGGATTAAAAAACAATACATCCTTCATCACAGTATTTATTTACATTTAATTAGAGTATCTCTCTCAAAGAATATAAAAGATACTCTGTAAACAAATGACTGAGAGTCTGAGACAAAGGGTTATATCAAATATGTCGTTTTATATTTTTTTCTTGACATAACATATATTGTACTCCGCACATTTTCCAGGAATTGTTTGTTTATCTTTAATGATAAAGTACAGGAAACAATGAAATAAATAATTGAGACGAAAAAATTCGTTTATCATTTTCTTTTTTTTTGACATTATTCCTATGAAGTGAGAAAAAACGACCTTGATATTGAAAATATAAAAAGTATGCAGTTGTTTTGCATGGCAAGACGTTAAGTTATACAGCCATGCATATGAATTAATGGAAGTTTAGTTGATGTCATGTTTGCATCTTCATTAGTCATTACTACGTGCTACGTCTAAATTGGGAATAAATAGTGGCCAATACTGAATTACTGATATTGTAAGCTTTTAACTTCATGCAGAGATATTAAATTATATACAAGCATGCATACTACTATACTAGTAATTGTTCTCTTGAGCAATAAATAAATAGTGAAAAAATACTACATGCATAAATGCCTATTCTATATTTTTAAGGCTAGTCACTTATTTTCTCACTTCTTCGAAAGAATTTGGGTAGAATGTAATGGTTGGGGTCAATGATCTAGCCGTATTTCTTCTGGCACAAATTCTAAAATAAGATGGTCTCACAACAATCCTTTTGTGTAAGAAATTCATTTAGCGTTATTAGTAAATAAATGTATTTTATATAAAGGGGTAGTTGTCGTCTCACAGTTTAAGACTCTCTTACAGTCTTACACGATCATTTATGTTCTTCCGATACGACTAATATATCACATTTTGATGCATAAGTTATTACGGAGTATAAGTCATCGACCTCTTGTTGGTTAGAATTTGTGTACGACTAATATATCACATTTTGGTACGATTGTTTAACTTATTAATATATTAGAAGTTGAATCATGTTTATACTACTCGTAATAACTAATTAACTACTATTCCCTCTATCTCACTCATTAGTTATCATTTGCTTTCGGCACAAAGATTAAGCAGATGTGAGATAGAGTACTTTAACGATAATAATATTGCTTCTTAGCCCTACTACTTAGCTTGCACATGGGATACTATATGATATAAATAAAAATGATAACTATAAACTGATACACTATAAAAAATAATAACTATTGATCGGACCAAAGAGAGTATTATATAAGACGTTTTTGTCAATATATTAATAAAAAATCGTCTCACATGAAAATTTAGGAGTAAAAAAAAAGTCAAAGTAGTGGAAGAATATAGAAATGATTAAACCAAAGGATGAATGTCGTTCTCAAAAGCCTAACCCGTGAAAGAAGGTCGTGGAGTGTGGGATGTCCTTATAACAAATATTCGGAATGTATAACAACCCTTAAACAAAGGGCCCTTCACTTGTACAAAGTCACATGTATATTATATGGTTTCGAGGTTGTTCAATTATTAAACTAATAATAATAATCATGCATTCTATCAATAAATTTGTTTTGTTTTTATGCCGAGAACAATTAACATCACATAGAAGAAAACATTTTTGGTACGTATATGTCATATGTGTGTGGGCTATGAGTTTTTGTGGCTTTGCTCAATAACAAACACAAAGTGTAGTACGTATCATGCATACTGTTTTCTTTGTGTAGATTGTCTCCACCTTTTGGAAAGATGCTATCTTGGGTTTAATGTCGTTGGATATATTGGGGTGAGTACATGATTGACTTTGAATGTAAGGATAGATTATTATGCACGTATAATACAAAAGGTTTGTGATTTCGAGGTCGGGTTATGACTAAACTTGGAAAAGGAGGTTGTTGGGTGTTGCGTTGGATGGAGGTGGTCATGCATGGACCGGCTGGGTTGGTTGGACCGTCTCAATTGCCCCCTATGGATCGATGGGTCGAGCCAAAGTGACTTGGTCCTGACCTAAACCTAACCAGCTGTGTTGGTTGGAGTAGGTCGGGGCCAGCGGGTATGGGTGAGTTGGACCAAGGTTTTTTAAGGATTTTGGACGGATTTAGACTGGGCAGAACCGGTCTAGGGAATTCAACCCTGACTTGGCTGGGGTTAGGATCGGAGCGGGTCACCCATGTAGGGCTCAATCAAGTCGGGTGACCTCTTTTGGCTACCTTTAGTGTCGATTGAAATGGCCTCAACCATTTTATTTTACACTGTGCTTTATTAATGGTCAATCTTGGTCGAAATTACTTAAATCACTGGATGCAACTCGGTTTTGTTAATTAGTCATGAGCCAAGTGATATCGAGTAGAATTGTTACTCGGGTTAATTATTATGATCTGGTTTTGTCAATCTAAGTTAACAAAATTTGATTTGATTTATTATGATCTGGTTAATTAAGACTTTAGATAATGCTTGAATTATTATGTTAAGTTATAAGCCTATGTAAGTGACTTTTTTTTATTGCGTATCTTTGTTACAGGTGTAAAAGTTTTACAAGTTATAAGTATCATCTCTTATGACTAGTTTAAGTGAGCAAGTGACATTCGCAGTCTTTTAGATATTTGTGAAGTTGAGTTCCTAACGTGTCAATTTAAATTAGATCACATTTCAAGTAACATGATTATTGCTCCTAAATGTGAGTAAGAACTAAGAAGTGTGGTTAGAGTGACTATTCAAATTCTATACGTTTTTTCTTTAATGGTACAATGAAAATGTAAGTAACGACATCTTTCAAAGTTATCTCATGAACAACCACATGAGGAACGAGAACGTACATTAGGAAAAGGAAGGCATGATTTTCATTTGTAATCTAACTGTTTCATGTCATACTCTATGACTTTAATTATGGTGGCGATTGGCGAATCTTAAAATATAAAAGAAGCGTCTCATTTTCCTTATTTAAATACTTGTCTACTTCTATTACTCTGTATACTTCGTATTATTTAAATTTATAATCGGCAGTTAAGCTATTTATTCACTAATTTATATTCTTTATGTTTCTATATATAACTCAATATAAGTCATTTTAGACTATTTTATCAAAATTAAGAAAATATAAGAAAACGTTGTATTATTGCTAGTTAGGTGTTAGACCATCCCCAAGCAGTGGTCGCGCTAACTAGGTCGCGACCCGATTTTACTCTTAATCTCACCTTAATTATCTTGACCTACTTTTACCCTCCCAAACAGAAGGTCACGACCTAGGTTATCAACCCAATCATTTTCCACTTCACAATCCATACTATATACTTATTTTATTGTTTTTATATTGTTCAACCAATAAAAATTGTCCACCGAGTAGGTCACTAAGGTGGTCAATTTTGTTCCACCATGGTCACAAATTGACCTTTGGAAGAAGGTCACCAATTGTGTTTGTGTAATTACATCATTAGCATGACCAAGCAAGGTCATGACCTACCAATTGACCTTGCTTGGGAATGGTCTTATAAATGACTTAAATTACCTCTTAAACATATTGTTAGAATGTTAGTACATTAAACAGTCTGCTTGAGTAAATGATAATTAATTTATTCTTTCAGAAGTCTTCGCGTATTTAATTAGGATAAAAACGTGTTTACAAAATATTTAGGTAATCCATATTCACTCTTAAACTGGCTATATATATTCGTTTCTATATTTTAGGATTCAAATATAAATACTCTATCACGTGTCAGTTGTCATTGCTTTCATTTTCTCCCTCGTTTTAATTATCCGTTACGTAGAATATTATTCAACATACTTACTGGTTACAGTAAATTCACTCTAAAACTGGTCAACAACCTAAATCACCACAGCTTTCTCACAACATTTCGGTGTTGACCCAATATAACTCATTCCTGCATTCATTATTGCCATATATTTGATCGAAATAATATGAGAGGATAATTTAACCGGGTATTTTACACCACCTTAAATCGACCCATATTAACCTAATCCATCCAAGTGTGAACCCTAATCGATCCCACAATACTGTATAATAATCTAGCTAAAAAATCAAGTGTTTTAAAAGTGAAAAGTCCAACTTTATAAGAAAAGATAATTAAAAAAGGTCGATTGTAACTTGACGTAAAAATTAAGAATTACAGTATACTCCATATATTACAATAATGAGTAGCACAATCAAGTAGCAGAAGGTTCATTTGCAGAATTTTTATCCTCAAAAATTCAGATACTCAAATATTTGAAGGAGTAAAACTTAAGATAAAGAGTAAAAAAGTGACGCATACTTATCAACAATTGATCAAACATTCTGAAATGGGTATTCAAATTACATCATATCAACCTGACTTTATGTGATAGATGTCATTATGATAAGACTAAAATATTTGTACTGTGTAGTAATAGTAATAATGAGTATTACCCTAAAGTTATTTTTGACGTTTATTACCCTAAGGTTAATGTTCATTGTTTTTTGCTTTGAATATTCGTTACAGTTTCAGACATTCAGTTTCCAAGAATCCGCAAAATCTGTAATTTGATATGGAAATTACTAAACACTTGTAAATCAATCATCATTTTCGTACATGCAATTTTTATTATGGAGTTGTACAAAATGTAAAGGCTCCAAAGGAATCCAATTGCTTTTTGAAATAAGTTTGACTAAATAAGGATCATATTTTGTGTGAATTTATTTTACAATAAAATAGCGTAAATTATGCATAATCACTAGCCGTATTAAGGTGGGCTAGTAGGGACGCGTACCAGTCACCCCCGCTAAACAATAAAAGAATTTCAATTTTGATTAAAAGTTTCAACTTCTCCTGATTTACAGTATTATTTTTTTTTTATCTTCCCTGCTGGAATTTTCGTGCTTCGTAACTGCGAGTATTTATCTTAGTGATGCCAATAGTAATAAAAACTTACAATTCTAAAGCAACATATGGGAGACAAATCGATCTTTGGGCATATGATAGTGGGTTGATATGTAATATTACAAAAATGCATGTGTACCTAAAGATTTGACAATAATTTAACTCGTCCTCGCATCATTATTTTTTTAATGCTTTTTCATGGGATCATTCTCTTAATTTATTATGAGAAAAAAAATCACCTTTTGTTTGTTCAAAATATCGTTTACATATAACTTGTTTCTTTAAAAGAGCATCCGACGAACCATCAACGAACTACCCTTGTCTATGTTACCAATATAAAACTAAATCAAGAAACATCTGAAATTCCCTTGAAATAAGGGACCAAAAAACAATTTCCCCAAAAAAAAAGAGCTTTTATTGACTAAATGATTGATATGCTTACTATTGATTGAAATATGAAATAACTTTGGGGCTTAACATCCTCTAATTGTCGATGGGAGCCTTGCGAATGATTGATGGAAGTTAGGGTTTTTAGAGAGAGTTTATTTAGTGTTTTACGAGCATAACAATGTTTTACTAGTTTTAGTAATTCTCTCTTGTGACGGATATCAATTATATATCTTCATGTGAGTTGATAATATAAGCCTAGAGAATCACAAATGACTTGTCTTTTTCTATCTATATAATGGTAATATTTGACCAGTCACAAGTTTGTGGTGAATATGCCCGTCACAAATGAGAATTTGTGTACTAATTTTGAATTACACATTTCAAAACCCTATATGATAAGAACATTAGTTATATGCTTATATACTCCTTCATACCCACTCCTAATGTAACATTGACTTTATCACACTTCTTGAGACGCGTTTTGCAAATTATATATCTTTAATTGCACGTTATTAAAAATTATAAAAATTTAATATATTCATAGCATACATGACGATGAAATAAACAATACCTCATAATCTCATATGACTATATTTTTTCTTATATTTTACAAAAAATATAATAATACTAAGGATTTTGTATACTACCTAAATAGTGTCAAAATGCCAATGTTACCTTTTGAGTGGATGAGAAAGAATAATCCTTTGAACACTTAGATTTATTGGTAAGAGATTGTTTTAATTTAACCTAGGGTTTGAAGTTCTAGTATGAGTTATGAGCATGCAACAATGTTTACACTTATGAGAAAAAAAAAACTTTACCATCATTGTGATCCTACTCGACTCAATCATAAATTACATCAAACAAAATAAAAAATTATATATTGAGCGCAATCAGACTTGGCAAAATTAACCCCCGACTCGACATCCGAACTAAGGACACGAGATTGACCTATAACTCGATTGGCAAGATAAATATGAGGCAACCCGAATCTTAATTGTTGCATATTGTCCATTATTCGCAAATTACTTGATAACAACTCGATCAAAATTCTATTAAAACGAAAAATAACCCGATCCAATTGGCACTAAACACAATGAATGGTTATAGTTGGTCACACTCCCACAATAGCAACAATCATGGAACATATTGATAACACCAAGGTACATTTGTGAGTTATTATGGCACCATTAAATGGCCTCCTCCCAAAGTGGATGCTAATTAACACGCTATTCATTCACATCTTACTCTCTTTTGATGTCGATTAAGAGAGGCGCATACTACTCGTACGTTTAGTGAGTGCATCACTAAGGTTTTCACTCTATTCCATACGGACAGTGGCGGAGCTAGGATTTGAAATTAGGGGGCGAAAATTTTTAGGGGGGGCGAACGACTAATTTTATAAAGTACATTTTAAAAATTTTCAAAAATTTTAACTAAAACTTCAAAAATTTCATCCGCCAGGGAGGGCGACCGCCCTTGCTAGCCCCCCTAGATCCACCACTGCATACGGATGAGTATCTCACTCAAATCATATCATTGTCATTCAACTAAATTTCACTATGTTTTTACTCTTAGGTAAATTCGAGTGAAATATTATTGTCAACACATATGTTGGATCGTGGGAAATGTATGTGACATAAATTTCTTTTGGAATGTCGTTACATTTTACATATGGAGTATCTAGCATAGTAGTAGTAGCATTGTAGCTAACTATAGCTTACTCGTCTATTCTTTGACTCTTTATTTTATAGTGATTGGTCATTCTTGATCTTATTCGGAGTAGTTGAATTATTTATACAATCTTTGCTACTTGAGTTTATCGGTTTTGTGGAGCACGACAGTCCCTTAAGCGTTGTTATGATAACAACTTGAGAGGTTTTGGGTTCGACTCCCTACACGGGAGTGCTGCGGTTACCTGCCATTAATGGTTACCTTGATGACTTACCTGGTCCCTGAGCTTGCAAGGTGTTCGGGTGTTCCCTACGTCACAAAAAAAAATGAGTTTATCGGTTTATTACTCGTAAATCTAAGTAATCTAAATTATGATATTCAACTGAATTTTGTATTGATAGTCAAAGGTTTAGAGTGTGGTGGTGACTCGTGACTTGTGAAAACTAGATGATATGAGGCTTTTGGGTTGAACATTTTACTTTAGTGACGGGATTGAGCATTTTAGTTCAAGCATATATATCACAAATTCTTGTTTGTGACGGGCAGTATCCGTCACAAGCTTGCGACGGGTACCACTTCCCCTCACAAATGACCCATTTAAGGGAAAAGGGGAAGCACATGGGGGTGCCCCACATGTTCCCTCTACCCATTTTGTTAGAGGGAAAACCCGTCGCAAGGTCCGACCCGTCACAAGGGAGACCTACTGCATATATATATTGCGGTCATAAATTTACAAAAGCACGACCTTTCCTATTTTCTTAATTTCAATGAATTTGATATGTTATTCAAATATTATCCCCCATTTTTTAAAATAGATTGGATTATAGGGAGTAAAATGAAAGATAAACAAATAAATAAATTAATAATAAGTATGAGACATGAACAAATGAAATACAAGTAGTTAAAAAACCGATGACACGGATAAAGTATAAACGTAACTAGTACATGAAACACAAAATACTAGACTTGTATAAAAGAACAAAAATAGGTTATGTAGGTTCACTAATGCATAACCTCTATAATACGGCAAATAGGTTTATATGAACGTACTCTTTTAATCTTATCAATATACTTGCAACATAAAACGTCGCAATTAAAAAAAAGTGTTGCATATATTGCTCTGACCATTTAATATTCACGACAAATACTACTATCAACGACGAATTTCATCATATGCAATTATAAATGCATCATAAAAACTGATTTCTTTTACAAAAAGAGACACAAACCCACACAACAAATTATGTGAGAAAAGAGTAACAACTCCGCAAAGTAATTCACAATGTTCAAGAAAGTCGTGTTTGAAAGATGAACAACACATCATTAGATGTATATACTTCTTATAACACAACATTCTTCATTCTCAGCTTAAAAAAAACACATATTCTCGTTAAAGACAGACATTATCCATGATAAGCTGAAGACGGATAATACCCTATCACAATTTGTCCTTTGCTTGTCCTCCCCACTTGCATATTGTGAAATGGTCACTATATATCATTGTACAGCTTGTGCCGGATAATGTCTGTCTTAACTGTGACGAGTCGAAAAGTAAAAAAAAAAAGGGAAACTTGACTAAAAATTGGTACTTGTAATAAACTTTAGGACAAAATTTCAACAATATTGACCTTTTTGTTAACTTGTATAGCAAATATACTCGACCAGATCTGAGTATTTATGGGTTATAGCGCCATATAAACTAAAAGCAGATAATTAAAGGCCAACAATAACAGCAAAACGTGGTGCATCTGTGCATGACTAGTATGTGCAACCATCCACTCTTTTTTCATTAAACTTTGTGCCATTTAACTTATGATAATGTCAATTAAATGTGGTTTTCTCAAATTGTTTTGGTCATTCACTGTTGCACCAGACAGCCGGGTATGGTATTCGTCCTAACTCCTAACGTTTTTGCTGATGGCAAATTATCATTTAAAACGACGATATTCATCTTTAAATTTAAAAATGGTTAAATAAAATAAACATAAATTTTCAATAAAAATGGATACTCCTCTCTCACAATATGCAAGTGGGGGCAAATGGATCCCCCACTTGCCCTTCCACTTGGATATTGTGAGAGGGGTACTATCCGTTTTCAGCTTATGACGGATTGACGGATAATCCACATCTTAAATGAGACATGTTGTAAAATAAATAAGACATAGAAATAACTGGGCATTAGCGAAAAAGAAAAATTGTTCTATTTATGCAGTTGAGTGTTATTTGGCCCGTTCTAGTTCTAAGACGGATAAATTCACTTTTGGAAAGATTAATTGATTGCTAGTACAGAATGGTTATTTTTAATAAGAAACATAATTGGATAACAGTTAGTACGACGATCATAGTCATCTTATTAAGATTAAAACGTGTTAAATAAACCCTACTTTGATGAGATACGAGTAACTTTTAGATAATGTTTAGGCATTTTACTCATGTCCTATATTTGCATTTGATCCATTTTAAATTTTAAACGGATATTCACCATAACCAAAAAAATGTGATTGAGCAGTTGTTATCTATTTGAATTCGATTTTTAGGTTCACTTTATAAACTCACGAAAATACACGTCCAAACCCAGACCCGGATGTTTATGTTTCACGTCCAAACCAGGTTTCAACGTGTGCACATCTTAGTCTCTTTCTTGTTTTCCTTAAGCCTCGATGAGCTACATTATTACGACTAGTAATTCGTGTTATGATTACAAAATCAATTTGTTTTACGTCGATTAGTGGAAGGTTTTTTCTCTTTGTAATTCGTCGTTTTAATTTTGGAAAAATCGATCATATTACGTCGATTAGTTTAACATTTTTCGATTCGTGGATCAAATCAAAGGTTCGTCAATTGTTTGTAATTCGATATTAATTGTGAGGTTCAATTTGTTGATTAAATCGTTTATCAATTGTTAATTAAAATGTTTTGGATGGAAGTGCAGCTTGAGCAGTTCATTAAAATTATCGACGATTTGATTTCAATTGTCGACGATCTATAACAATTAGGTTTTATTTACATTAGTCAGAATGAAATTGGGCCAACATTATAAACAAATAACTTCAGCCGACCATGGCTCAAGAAATTATCGGCCCAAACCCAACATAGCCCTATGACAATTGGAACGACCATATTGTCATGGATTGTTGGAACCGCCATTTTCTTTTTGCCACATAGATAGTCCAACAATTCCCATGGATTGTTGTCTAATGTTAATTTGTTACTTTGTTTATTGGTAGTACTAGCTTAGACCCATAGTACAATATAAATAGACGTTTAATATATACTAGTTTTACCCCGTGTAAATTGCACGGGTTTGTTTTTAGAACATTGTTTTTATCAAATATTTAAGGGTATTTTGTCAAAAACTACCTACAATTTAGGTCACTTTGCGAGGAACTACCTAAAGTTTTAATTTTTGTCAAACACTACCTAAATTTTAGACCTCCTTTGTCAAACACTACCAACATTACTATTCCCGCATGAAAAGGTGCAAATAAGCGATTTTAGGGGGCCGTTATCATAGCCTTGATGTTTATTTTGCTAAAGTGTATTAATGATTAACGTCTTCTTTAAAAATATAGGCTTATACCATTAGGATGTCGATATTGATGGATAATCAAGGCCGATCATAATTGAAGTAATTTTGCGTAAAATATAATGGAACTTACTAACTTTGTTTATGCGTTCATATATTTTAGCAAAAATAAACTCAAAACTATGATATCGGCAATTTAAAATCGTTTATTCTCACATTTTCATGCATCAATATTGACTTTGGTAGTGCTTAACAAAAAAAATCTAAACTTTAGGTAGTGTTTGACAAAAAATAAAACTTAAGGTAGCTCCTCACAAAGTGACCTAAATTATAGGTAGTGTTTGACAAAATACTCAATATTTAATCAAATGAATAATAATGTTAACTTTTTGAATTCACATACGCAAACATAAAATGCTTCATATAAAAATATTAAACCCAACATATGAACATCCTTGTATCGAACATGAAATAAGTATAAAAAATTTAATTCAAACATTCTAAATAACATTACGAATTAAAAAAATATACAAAAACTTTGATGTTTATAATTACTACATTAGAATTGATGTAAGTACTAATATGGTTAAAGCAATAATAACAAACTTGATTTATATTTTAGGCAAATTATATTTTTCAATTGTAAAAAAGTTAGCATACACCAATTTTGACCTGTTTTCTGAGCATGTTCCGACGCGAGTCATCCGACTTATTTCCGACATGACCAATATTATAAACTAACCCGTTTAAATAATTTAGATAGAAATAACCCATGTAATCCCAACGAATGTGTTAAATTAAATTACATTTTAATAAAGTGAATATGTAATAAATTGATAGTTTTTTACCAATTAGTATTCACTTCATTAAACTGTAATTTTTTTGGTTGATTTTTTTTATTTATAATTTTGTAAACTGGTGTAATTATAAATATATTACTCCCTCCATTCATTTCTTTTCTTCCCATTTCTTTTTTCACAGCCTCCAAGACGGAACTTTGACCAAACATTTTCGTCCTGTAAAATGTTACTTTTTGTCGCGGAAAAATATATTTTGTAAAAGATGATTTGATAATAAATGTAAATATTTAAGTTTCCTGTATCAATAATTATTATTCTTCAATATATTTACGGTAAAATTTTGGTAACTTTGACCGTAAAAAATGAAATGCGAAGAAAATAGGTGGATGAAGGGAGTATATAATTTAATTTATAAGTATATTTATATAATTGTTAATATTATTTTCCACTAAAACTGACATGATTAATCAACACCAATTTACGATTATATCATCTTTCAATATAAGGAGATCATGTTTAGATACATGAGTATTTTCTTAATAATTTGTGTAAAAGTGAAGAAAAAATATATGAAGTGAATTTTTAATTTATACTTGGTACAAAATCAATAATCCGTAAAAACAATGTGTACTAAGTTTTAAGTGGAATTATTTGTAAAGATAGAAATAAAAAATTTAAGGCATAAAACATTTTATAAATATTACTCTTATTTTTACTGCAAAAAATATAAAATATTACTCATATTTTCGAAGGTATATTTTAAATTAAATGAAGTTAAAAAGTTGGTGGGCCCTTATGTGCATGATGAGGTGGCCTCACCTAATGGCCCTAAATGTTTGTGTTTTAATAGAAGGAAGATTATTCGTATTAGTTATCACACTAACGGAACAATGTTATTGTCAATATGTTAAAGTAGTCCTTCAACATTGCGTTATTTATTCACAATTAAAGTAGTAATTATCCGTCTACAATTGCCTAACAATCGTAGTCTATCCTAACTACAAAACACAAACGTCACAATTGTACAAATATTGATACTAAAGAACTCCACACAAGTGTATGTCAATGTAAAATGTCTAATGACACAACCATGAAAGATAAATGGTGGTAGTAGTTGAAAAACTTACTCGTATCATCTATGAATGTTCAATAGCTTATTAGATTTGAATGTATAGCATCCTAAAACAAAACTCCGTAACTTCACAATTATACTTTCAGAAATGTATCCAAGCTTAGTTTCGGTAAGAATAAAAACTTATAAATGGTTACATAAATGAAACATCAAACATTGAAACTCACTTGAGGCCACAAATATAACATAAGGAAAAATGGAGACCACTGTCGAGCATAATTATAAAGTCCGAGACGGAACAAACTTTTGAAGGTGATTATTAGCATTTTAACCCGATATTGCGGCATCCACTTACAAAAAATCAATACCATCTACTCCCTTTAAGGCTAGGATAAAATAAAGGCATTGACTGATTGAACTACAAAAAATCTATCCTATTAAAATTTTAAAGTACAAAAATAAAATATACCCGTATGCCTAAACACTCCATATATGAAAGTATATATCAAACAACAAAAAGTGGAAAAGGGAAAAAAACCTGAATGTACGGGTCAAATAATTTATTATTACCTAGAAGGAGATTTTTTTAGTAAAAGATAAACAATGTGAATTCAGGATAAAACAAAATTGCGAGCTTCTTGATGTATTATCGAAAGCTTCCTGATGTATCTAGGATTGTAAGTATGCTAAAATCGTCAACGGAGGTCACAAGAAAATAATCCATAAGGCAACCATATTAACTAACAGTGAGAGCAATTGAAGGGTTGTGACTTGTGAGCATGAACAACATAGGGAAGGTTAAGTAAAATGAATACACAAGGTCAAAAACCCTATGTAGAAGCAAAATGATAATTGAACACCCAATGATCTCTGTAGTTAAATGTGGAATTACAACCGTACAAACCCAAAGTTTTAATAGCCCATGATAAGTACTACAAATAAAATTAGTTACTGACAGATTTTTGGTGAAATATGGTCATCCAAATAAACATAAAAACATTACCCTTTAGAATCCAAATCCTTGATTCATGATGGTTACTACAACTATAAAAAAATGCGTAGAAAACTCAAATTAATCGAAAAAAAAAATCAGAAATTGCATCATAAAAAACTTATAGGAAATAAAAATACTTAGAAATCAATCAAAGTAAAATTACGAAAATAATGAAAATTGAGTTTGTGCAAATTATATCAAAAAGAAAATTGTGTTAATGTATGAATTGAAATTAAGTGAGAGATACAGTAAAGAAAAAGATTTTGTTAATAACAAAAGATCGCATGTTTTAATTCAGGTTAGGAAGATAACATAATAATACGTATTGCCATTTTTGTTTTGTTTTATATTTTACTCCATTAGGTTAAGTTGGGCGGGAAAATATTTAACGTGAGCAGGACATGTGTCAAGTGGTTCTTCTTTTATAGTTTTATATATAGATTTGATTCACAAATTCTTGTTTCAGACGGACTATTTTCACCTGATCAATAACACGAAAATTTGTGACCATTTTATGTTCAAATGTAATGACAATAGTCCAACAAGTGTTATAGGTTATGGTAATTTAATTTTCAAAAATGGACACCTTTAACTGTAAAATTGTCTCATAATCCCTTGTTATAGTTCATATAACAAAATGGCTCGTATTTTGCTTTTGTTTTACAACTTGTTACAGTTCAATGTATTTTAGATGGTTCATGAACCACATTAATGCTACCTTTTATGAGACTCTTTAGGTGCCACCAAAAGTGTACTATATAATCTGTGTGTTATGCCTAATAAGAATCAGATCAAACCTTATCCCATTATTTGCCTAACATGGTATCAGGCCAAAATATCAATTAAAAAAAAAAAAAAAAGGAACAAACCTATCGTCTTCTTCACCATGGCAGGAGATGAGGAACAATCTGAAACCCCTCCTAAAATCGATTTTTCTTCCCCTTATCACCTTGGTTCTCACGATGTCCCCGGTGCAACTATCTCTCACATAAAACTCCGCAGCGACAATTATGAAGATTGGAAAAATTCGATGCGGATGTCCCTCAAATCCAGACGCAAATACGGTTTTATTGATGGCTCTATTTCTAAGCCGACATACCCTTTTCTATTGGAGCACTGGGAAGTCGTTCATTGTACGTTGGTTCAGTGGATTCGTAATACAATCGATTCCTCTGTCATTGGCTCTGTTTCCTACGGTGAGGAAGCTGCCGCCTTATGGTCTGAATTAGCAGACCGCTTTGCCGTCGTCGACGGTTCGAAACTCCACTCTCTAAAAACTCAACTCTATGAATGCAAACAGACGAAAGGTATGGACGTTACTACATACTTTGGAAAATTAAAAAGTCTTTGGGATGCCATTGTTGTTCTTGAGCCACCTTTTGCTTGTAAATGTGGTAAATGTGATTGTGCTATCGCTCCCGCTGCTTTAAAACGCCTCGACAATGAAAGGCTGCACAAATTTTTTATGGGACTTGATGTCACTCTTTATGGTCACATCCGTTCCTGATAAGTGAATATTTGTATGATTTTAACCCCCAATTTAGCTCGGTTTTGTATATCATTTGTGCTTTGTTAAGCCATTTTATGAGCTAATATCGTCTTCTAGGCGAATTCCTGTGTTCTAACTTGTTTTGTAGGGAAAGTGACGTTTCTACGACCTTTTTCTATATTCCCGAGCATTTGCCTAGAACCCGAGGATTCGAAGAAGAAAGCTTGACCATGTGTAAGGCATTTCAAGAAGGTTTACTAACTTAAGAGAGAGAAGAAGCAGAGACGGTTTCGTAGTTGTCGGAAGAACAACCAATTAGGCGGGAGAATTCATCGCTTTACATCATATCCTATCAACAAACCCGATTGTATAAGTCAAGGGGGGTGTTGGAAGTCAAGTCAAGCAAAGGAAAATGAAGCGTTAGTCAAGAGCTTCCAGAAGACGACTTACCCGATCGGGTAAGTGTGTACCCGATCGGGGATGTGTGCTGCTCCAAGCATTGCGGCTCCTTCTTCCTAAATTTGCCCTATGTATTTAATGCCCGACCTCTTCTTCACGAAACCCTAATACTATAAATAGATGCTCTAGCCTCACAAGCTAACACACACTATCTTACACAATCTAATCCTACATTTCATACAATCTTCTTATTAGTTTTCTCTTAGTTTTAGTCTTTGTAGTTTAGATTATCTTCTACTTTTGTCTTTTGTTTTTAGTTTATTTCTGTCCATTTCCTATCAAAACATTAGCTTAGTTCAATAAGAATTTCAATCTTTGTATCTACTTTGTTGGGTTCAAGAGTTGTAATTCGAAGTACGGTATTTCTATGCGAGGGATTTCTATTATTGTTATCACTTTCATCGTTGATCGTCACCTAGGTATTCCTAATTTATCCTTTGCTTATTGTTCTTTATTGTTTTCCATTTAATTGTCATTTTCTATTTCATTAGATTCATTTTTATGTTGGTATAATCATAGTTTCACTTCTTAGATTATCATATAGCGTCGTTATTATCGCCACATAGAAAGTCTAAATTATTGTCAAAATCAACTAAATATGTCTATCCTAGTTTTCATTATCACCATCATATTAGATATAAACATAATCATGAGTGAGTAGTCACCTTTCTAGGGTGTAGGGTAGCCATGTTAGATTGATTAAAAGATGATAATTGGATAAAAGAAATTGTGCTTTTAAAACATTGTGTCTATGCATGTTTGGACTTTAACGATAGTTGACGATTCTTGATCACAATCATTGACTAGTGTAGAATTCTTTTCCAAGGTAGATATACAGGAATTGAATAGACAAAGCGTGACATAGTGGATTAAGACCTAGTAAATCGCACTAAAAGCCTGCTAGACCATCTGATCTATGATTGTAATGAACACACCATTCTTACGAACGCTCAATGAATTATTTGCATATCCTAAATTCAATTTCATCAATATGTCAATCTACATGTGTGAACATATTTTCCTAGATGCTTCTCATTATTGTTAATTTATCATTTGCTTTATCGTTTTCATTTCAATTTGTTTTTATTTTGTTTTTATGCCATTCGTTAGTTTAGACATCACAAAATCCAAAACCCAGAAAATCATTAGATAAAACTAAATTGTGAGACGATTCACAATCCATAGGAAACACCATCTCCCTGAGGATCGACCCCTACTTCCCTAATTACATTAATTTGTTATTAGCCTAGTCTGGGTAATTTATCTTTGTATCGGGCTTGCGACAGACACGATCAAATTTTGGCGCCGTTGCCGGGGAGCACGGTTTAATTTTCCTTTTTATTGTGATTTTAATCACGATTAGTTTTATCTAGTCTTTAGGAACTCAAATTCCTTTAGACCTCTCTTGATTTTTCATCTTAGCTTTTCTATCTTATGCCCAGATCTTCTAGACTAGGGACCTCTATTCCTTTAGACCCCGAACTAGAAAGAACTTTGCGTAGGAAATTAAAGCTATTTAACGAAATTTCAAAAGCTTCTAATATTTCAAGTTTAGATCGTATTCGTGAGAAATACTCGGATATCTTACCTAATCTTGAAGGAGAAGAAGATCCATTTTCATCTCCATTTCCAAATATCAATCAACTTTCAACCAACATTCCATCTTCATCTTCGCAAGCAAAAATGGTTCGACTTTCCGACCATTCTAAACCCACCGCAGATACACTTCCAAAGGGTATCGCTACACCTCAAATTACAGCCCAAAACTTCGAAATCAAACCTGCATTCATCAACCTTATAGAAAGAAATCAATTTGGTGGCAATGCCACAAAAGATCCTAACCTTCATATCCAAAACTTCTGTGACTATTGCTCCACGATTAGACAAACTGGAGTATCCCAAGAACAGATTAGGTAAATGCTCTTTCCCTTCTCTTTAAGAGGAAAGGCAAAACTCTGGATCAATAGTCTTGACCGAGTTGCCTTAGGAATAGTCGACTGGGATGGTCTAGCTCTTGCTTTCTATCAAAAGTACTTCCCACCAGAACGAACCGCACTCTTACGAAGTCAAATTACTGGATTCCGTCAGAGGGGCGACGAAAGCCTTTATGAGGCATGGGAAAGGTACAAAGAATTACAAAGAGAATGCCCTCATCATGGCCTTGATTCATGGTTCCTGGCTATCACATTCTACAACGGTTGTTGTGGCGAATCGCGTCGTATCCTCGACTCCGCTAACAATGGTCGTTTCGATCAAATCGATGTAGAGATAGCTAGTGCGACTATCGAGTCAATGGCAATCCACGATTCTCAGTATAGCAACTCTCGTGCTATACCGCTAAAAGCCAAGCAGGATGATTCAAGTAAAGTAGCACTCCTGGAAGCCCAATTAGCCCTTCTGCAGCAACAAGTAGGAAGTTCTTCCCAATCCAAGGAACATATTAACGTCACTAACCACGTAGTGGTATGTGAGACATGTGGGATTGGAGGGCATAGTTTTCAAGAATGTAGAAGTTCAATTGAGCAAGTCAATGCCTATCAAGGATATAGGCAAGGCAACGCTTTCTCGAACTTTTATAACGAAAACACAAAAAACCACCCATTTTTGTCCTACAAAAGTACCAACGTTCAAAATCCCCACCAACAAAATCAACAACCATTCATACCACACCAACAAAAGCCTTACAATCCACCTGGTTTTCAAAATCAGAGACCTTCATTCCAACCTAACTTCAATCAACCATACCAAAATCAACCTCAACACCAACCACCTCAAATTCAAGGCCAACCAAATGACTCAAGCTTGAGCAAAATTGAATCCATGCTTCTGCAAGTTGTTCAAAAACAGGATTCAATGTTTGCTCAATTTCAAAAGAGTGATCAAGCTAAACATGCTGCCATCAAGATGCTTGAAACTCAAATGGCCCAATTGGCTACCTCTATTACCCAAAGAAAACAAGGACAACTCCCACCTCATGGTGAACAACCGAGGGACACCGCAAATGCTATCACCCTTAAGAGTGGTACCACTTATACGGAACCTCAGCAATCCAAAGAACCAGTAGTTGAGCCTTCACCAGTAGAAAGCCAAAAAGAAACCCAACCATTCACCGCTAAGGAAGCGGAAGACAAATCTGAAAAGAAGGATGAACTTGAAAAGGAACCCATCAAAATTCAAGTTCCATTTCCCCAACGTTTGAGGAGAAATCATAAGGAAACCCAGTTCGGTAAATTCATGGAAGTTGTCAAAAACATCCAAGTAGCGGTTCCCTTCACTGAATTAATCACTCAAATCCCTTCTTACACGAAATTTATGAAGGATATCTTAACAAAGAAGAGGACTCTAGATGATGTTGAAATCATCGCATTCACCACTGAATGCAGTGCGTTATTGCAAAATAAGTCCCCTCCTAAGTTAAAGGATCCTGGTAGTTTCTCTATACCTTGCACTATAGGCACCTACACTATTGATAAAGCTTTATGCGATCTAGGTGCTAGTGTGAGCGTTATGCCCTATTCCATTTGCGAAAAATTGAATATGGGAATTCTGAAATGCACAAGTATCACCCTGCAAATGGCAGATCGTTCTCTAAAACAACCTATGGGAGTTTTAGAAGATGTACCTGTTAGAGTAGGAAGATTTTTCATTCCAGTCGATTTTATAGTGTTAGATATGGCAGAAGATTCGCAAATCCCTATCATTCTAGGAAGACCATTTCTACATACTGCGGGAGCAGTAATCGATGTCAAGAATGGAAAATTGACATTAGAAGTAGGTGATGATAAAGTCACCTACAACTTAAGCAGTGCAATGAAGAGCCCTATGCTTGAAGAGCCTTGCTGTTTCCTTGACATTGTCGACTCAATCATTGATGAATCTCTGTATCCATCAATAATTGAGGATCCTTTGGAAGCAATTCTATTATTAGAGGATATCTCTGAGAACGACAATTTTGAGATCAGTGAGCTGGAAAGGGACTTGACTGGTAAAGAGATACCGTCTGAAGAAGTTGAGGAGTTCATAAGCTTAATTGATGCTCCTGCCAAGGCAGAAGTACATAAACCTGAACTTAAACCTCTTCCTTCAAATCTAAAATATGCTTTTTTAGATGAGTCTGAATATTGCCCGCTCATAGTGAGTGCTCTTCTAAATGAAAATCAGTTAAACTCACTATTGATTGTTTTGAGAAAACATAAAAAGGCAATAGGTTATAAACTTGAAGACCTCACAGGCATAAGCCCCGATTTTTGCATGCATAGAATTAACTTAGAAGAAGGTCAAAAACCTTGTGTTCAAGGTCAACGTCGTCTTAACCCAAATATGCAAGAAGTAGTTAAAACTGAAGTTATGAAATTGCTAGATGCTGGCATAATCTATGCAATTTCTGACTCAAAATGGGTTAGCCCTATCCAAGTTGTTCCCAAGAAAGGAGGAACAACAGTAGTCAAGAATGAAAAGAATGAGCTCATCCCCACAAGGATTGTGACGGGATGGCGTATGTGCATTGACTACAGAAAGTTGAATCAATCAACTCGAAAAGATCACTATCCTCTGCCCTTCATTGATCAAATGCTATAGAGGTTAGCTTGCCACAAATATTTCTGATATCTAGATGGTTACTCAGGATTTTTCCAAATTCCTATCCACCCTGAGGACCAAGAGAAAACCACCTTCACCTGTCCCTATGGCACTTTTGCTTATCGTCGAATGCCATTTGGCTTGTGTAATGCACCTGCAACTTTCCAGCGTTGCATGACTAGTATCTTTTCCGATTTTGTTGAGACTATCATGGAAGTATTCATGGACGACTTTAGCGTCTATGGCATTTCCTTCGATAATTGTTTGACAAATCTGTTGAAAGTGCTAAAACGCTGTGAAGAAGTCGACCTTGTTCTCAATTGGGAAAAGTGTCACTTCATGGTGAACGAATGTGTAGTTTTAGGACACATCATTTATGAAAGAGGTATTGAAGTGGATCGAGCTAAGATCCAAGTTATTGAGCAACTGCCACCACCTGCTTATGTAAAAGGAATCAGGAGTTTCCTTGGCCACGCCGGTTTCTACCGACGGTTTATTAAAGATTTTTCTAAAATAGCCAAGCCCCTGACTGAGCTCCTTTTTAAGGATGCGCCTTTTAACTTCACGAAAGAATGCCTTGAGGCATTCAACAAAATCAAACGCGCTCTAATCACCGCACCTATAATCCAGTCACCTGATTGGAATCTTCCATTTGAGCTTATGTGCGATGCGAGTGATTATGCCGTTGGAGTTGTTTTAGGGCAAAGAAAGGAAAAGTTCCTTCATGCAATTTACTATGCTAGTAAAACATTAGATCCTGCCCAAATCAACTATGCCGCTACTGAAAAAGAACTTCTTGCCATTGTCTACGCTTTAGACAAATTCCGTTCTTACCTTATAGGATCGAAAGTCATTGTTTACACTGACCATGCTGGTTTGAAATATCTGCTTTCAAAGAAAGAGGCAAAACCTCGACTTATCCGATGGATCTTACTCCTTCAAGAGTTTGATCTAGAGATCCGGGATAAGAAAGGAGCAGAAAACGTAGTCGCTGACCATCTTTCAAGGATAAGAGTAACTGGAATAGGATTGCCAACACCAATTAATGATTCGTTTGCTGATGATTCATTAATGGCGATTACTGACTCTTCTCCTTGGTATGCTGATATGGCTAATTTTCTTGTCGGTCGACAGCTACCTTCTGACCTTTCTTATAACCAAAGGAAACGATTTTTGCATGATGCAAAATTCTTCGTTTGGGACGATCCTTACCTTTTTAAGCAATGTTCTGATGGTCTTTATAGACGATGTATCCCCCAGTGGGAAGTTAAAGGAGTTTTAGAAGGATGCCACTCATCTGCTTATGGTGGTCATCATGGTCCGTCCAAGACCGTAGCCAAAGTCTTACAATCTGGGTTTTTCTGGCCCTCGATGTTTAAAGATTCAAAAGATTTTGTTATGGCTTGTGACGCTTGTCAACGAATGGGTCAGATATCCAAGAGACATAAAATGCCTCAAAACGGCATATTAGAAGTTGAAATATTCGATGTCTGGGGTATTGACTATCAAGGACCATTCCCTTCTTCTAACGGAAACCGTTACATCTTAGTCGCTGTTGACTATGTTTCTAAGTGGGTAGAAGCAATCGCCACTCCCACCAATGATGCTAGAGCTGTGATACGGCTATTTAAGAAGATCATCTTTCCACGTTTTGGTGTACCCGGAGCCGTGATTAGTGATCGAGGAACTCATTTTGGAGAAAAGCAGTTAGACACTCTGCTTGCCAAATATGGTGTGTATCACAGACGAGGATTAACCTACCATCCTCAGACCATCGGACAAGTAGAAGTCTCAAATAGAGAGTTGAAAACAATTCTTCAGAAAGTAGTCTCAAATTCTAGAACTGACTGGAGTAATAAGCTCGATGACACCTTATGGGCTTATCGCACAGCTTTCAAAACCCCGATTGGAACATCTCCTTATCGATTGGTTTATGGAAAGGCCTGTCATCTTCCTGTCGAGTTAGAGTATAAAGCTTACTGGGCTATCAAAGAACTAAATTTGGACACTAAGCTTAGCGCTGATAGGAGACTCTTGCAACTCAATGAGTTAGAGGAATTTCGTTTGCAAGCTTATGAGAACTCTAGGATTTATAAGGAAAAAACGAAGCGTTGGCACGACAAGAGGATAATTAAGAAAGAATTTAATGTCGGTGACCAAGTACTTCTTTTCAACTCCCGTCTGAAAATTTTTCCGGGAAAACTTCGATCCCGATGGTCATGACCATTCACCGTCACATATGTGAGCAGGTACGACTATGTTGAATTAATGACTAGCAATGGTGAGAAATTCAAAGTTAATGGACACAGACTGAAACTCTACTATAGCAATTCTATCATCGGATGTTTAGATATTGTCTATACGGAGCGTCCATTACAGACCCAATGATTTTATAGAAAATTTGTCGAGCAAGACGTTAAACAAGCGCTTCTCGGGAGGCAACCCGTGTTTTCCCCTTTTGCATTTTTATTTTTCCCTTTTACGTTGTTTTGGTACATTTTCTTTGCAGATGAAAGAGTTTTTGAAGAATCTCTGACGACCTTCCTTGTCATGTCCAAAAGGCTAGCTTGGGGGAGTCCGCACTGGCTAGTACACTTCATTCTTTTTTCATTTTTCCTTTCTTCCCATTAAGCATCTCATTGCATATTTAGCTTTTGTGCTCACATTGAGGACAATGTGATGTTTAGCTTGGGGGAGGGATTGCATTTTCCCTTTTTGCATTTTAGTTATATTTTTCAAATTTTGAATAAGAAAGAGAAGATTTTAGAGAGATTTTTAAATTTTGAACACAATTGAATGCTTTTCATGTTTTGCTTGCTTGTTTACTATGTTATCATGTTCATTTCCCAAACTTAGAGTTTTCAAAAGATAATGATTCAATATTCATTGAATTTTGCATACATGGGGAAGTCTTGTACACAGTAGGCATGGAATGAATCTATAGATGAGTACGCTTGATCTTGACATTTGGCAAACTACATATATTGTAAGGTAGAACCTTCTTAGACTGGTACATCCATACCCAGTCTCATTTAGGTGTGTTTAGTTCTCCTTGTGATGTGTGTCATGTCAAAACGCATAAGTATGGTTCTCATTTCATTTCTATAAGCATTGCATTCATGATTCATTAAGATTTGAAGCCTTTTTCACTTTAATTTACCCCTCATAATTAGCCCCTTCATACAAATGATTCACAAAAATAATAGCTACATACAAAAACTGCCTACCTTTTGAGCTAGTAGCTAGACTGTGGTGTATGAGTGCTCTTTTGAGAAGATTTGTTCTTATCTGTCAAAGTGAATTTGGAAGAACGAAAAAGTTCAAGAAGTGAAGTTGTGTTCAGAAAAAGAAAAAAAAAAAAAGAAAAGAAAAAAATTGAAAAAAGAAAAGAAATAAGTGAAGAAGTTGTGAGTATCTCCTCAAAATGTCAAATCAATAGAAGGAGTTTACTTTTGTGTTTCGTGTGTAATAAGCCAACCTGTTGCTTCTGGCTTCACTATTTGTCTTGTGGGAATTAACCGAAAGTTTGGATTGAGTATTCATTTATCATTGGTCAGTTGCTAGCTCATTCTAACCTTCACATGACCATAACTATTTGTCCACCTTTCACCCATTTCCCAAAGCCTTCTTCTTATATTGCGGCTTCTTTTCTATGTGCATTGTGATCTTTGACTTTTATTTTGAATTGTTTACCATATTAGACTGCGGACACATTTTCATAAGTCGTAGATAGGCGAGTGTCTCAAAAACATTTACACATAAAGAAATCACCTTTTACATACATTGAGTGTTCGAGTGTGCCGTGAGAGTCCATTTGTCAAAAGATCATGCAAGAGCCGAAATTCTATAGTGAAATTCTTTGCGCTACGCCGTTATGTAAATCTCAGCCATGTTTATGTATCATTCTTGCCCACGTTGTTTTGGGTTATGATTCATTATGTTTTCAAAGCTTTATGTTGAGATTTGTTTCTTGATGGTATAGTAGCCAATGCTTGCAACCTTGTCCTGGTATTGTTTGTTATGTTTGCTTGAGGACAAGCAAAGGTTTAGCTTGGGGGAGTTTGATAAATGAATATTTTTATGATTTTAACCCACAGTTTAGCTCGGTTTTGTATGTCATTTGTGCTTTGTTAAGCCATTTTATGAGCTAATATCGTCTTCTAGGCGAATTTTTGTGTTCTAACTTGTTTTGTAGGGAAAATGACGTTTCTACGACCTTTTTCTATATTCCCGAGCATTTGCCTAGAACCCGAGGATTCGAAGAAGAAAGCTTGACCATGTGTAAGGCATTTCAAGAAGGTTCACTAACTTAAGAGAGAGAAGAAGCAGAGACGGTTTCGTAGTTGTCGGAAGAACAACCAATTAGGCGGGAGAATTCATCGCTTTACATCATATCCTATCAACAAACCCGATTGTATAAGTCAAGGGGGATGTTGGAAGTCAAGTCAAGCAAAGGAAAATGAAGCGTTAGTCAAGAGCTTCCAGAAGACGACTTACCCGATCGGGTAAGTGTGTACCCGATCGGGGATGTGTGCTGCTCTAAGCATTGCGGCTCCTTCTTCCTAAATTTGTGTTGGGGCCAGTGTCCTCCACAGTTAGTGCAATAACCACTACAAAATAAAGTTCGTTTTGCGACGGAATATTCCGTCGCTAAATAGGGAATTTCCGTCGCTAAAGACTGATTTGCGACGGATTTGCGACGGATAGTGTCCGTCGCTTATTTTCGTCGCAAATAGCAGTAATTGCGACGGATTAATCCGTCGCACATTTTTGCGACGGAAAATCACGTTTTGCGACGGAAATTCCGTCGCAACTGTTGACTGAAAGTTTGACTTGACTGCCACCTGTTCAGCCAAGTCAAACATAAAGTCAACAATTGCGACGGAATTTCCGTCGCAAAACGTGACTTTCCGTCGCAAATGTTGACTGAATGTTTGACTTGACTGTACAGGTGGCAGTCAAGTCAAACATATAGTCAACATTTGCGACGGAATATCCGTCGCAAAAGTTGGACTTGCCGTCGCAAATATTGACTTTACGTTTGACTTGGCTGTAAGTCAGTCAATGTTTGCGACGGAATTTCCGTCGCAATAATGCCTGTATTTTCCCGGACCTGCCTGTTTCCTGCATCCCCTTATACGCGTTAAAACGACAAAAAACCTGCAAATTACAGAAGTTTTCCAGCAGTTACGCGTCCAACAAAGTTACTAATGTAACACAAAACCGAACAAAGTTTTGATTTTATAACATAAAAGTAATTAAAGTTTTACAAATAAAAGGTTCAAAGTACCCCAAATAGTTAACTAATCACTCAAGTCAGTGGAGTGATTGGAGGGAAAGGAGGGAAAGGGGTGAATGGGTTGGACCTAACATTATCGCCCCTATCATCATCAAAGTCGTCTCGACCCTGGTTAGGACCTCCAGTTCTGCAGTTTTGAGTAGAATTTCTTGCAACCTGACTCAAGTACTCTTCTATAGCTGCAATCCTTTGAGCCTGCTCATCGCGCTCTTGTCTAAGTGCAACATTCTCCTTTGACAGCTTAGTAGCCAAACCTTGGTTGCCCTGAGTCGGGTTTGAGGTAGCAACAGGGTGCCTATGATGGTCAAACAAAAACTTCGCCGCTGGTCCCAATCCGTAGCATCTTCCTTTCTCGTCAAATCCAGTCTCCTCATAATAGATCTCATTATCGTCGATGTTTTCGACTCCTTGAGTTTGAAGCTCAGACTTCTTTGATATGATCTTATTCTGCATCACAAACAAGTTCAGAATGAGTAATTGTCATTTAAATTAAGTAGTTAATGTAATTAAATATATAAATGACAAATTAAACATAAATCACTTAACAAAAAAATGCATAACTTACATAGAGTTGAGCTGGTTTTTTTGATAACCATCCACGGAACGGGTGCTTCTTTGTCTTCTCTAAGACTTGCACCGCCTTTGGGATACCAGTTGAAGATTTATCGACCTACAATTTAAATACTTGTTAGTATAACATATATATAAGTATTAATTTATAATTAGATAAATAAATAAAAAATGAAAGAAGTTTTAGATTTACCATTTCGTCCATGATTCTCAAGGTGTGTTTTCTACCCATAATGTGAGTAGGCAACGCCTTTCCCTTCTCTTCACATCCCGATCTACGATTAGCCGCGCCAGATTGAGATCTCACAACGAAACCAGGATCTTCGACAGGCCTCTTCTTAAGCTTTCTAAACAAGTCCAAAGGAATCCAACTCGGCCTGTGCTCCTCGTCTTTCTGCGAGGCTCGGTAGATCATATGACGTAAACTGGTCTTCATGGCGTCTTCCCAAGATTTCCTTACCATATCTGTATGGCGAGGATCGAAAGAAACCTTTTGCTGTCATGATTAAAAGCATAAAGTTAGGAAAATATTAAGTGAATAAATAAAAAAATAAAAAATCAATAACAAAGATAAAGTGAGAAAAACAAATTTAAATAGATATAATTATAATATTTTAAATAATTATACCTCAAACCAGTTCCACCAAGACGACCGCAAATTATTTGACGCCTCTTTCCAACATGGCGCATGCTCCTTGTACCCGCAGATTATGGGCTCCGAGATCAGTTTAACCACATCTGCGTCACTGAACCTGAAATTAATAATCATAGTTAAATACATACATTATATATAAATATTATGATTTTTGAATAATCATAATTATGATTAAACAATTAAAGTAAAAGTGAACTAGCCTTACCATACACCTGTTTCCTCATCCGGATAGAGGCGGACTCTGCGAGTAGTAGTCTCCACCGGTGGCGGTGGCGTGTTCCTGTCATTCACTCGTTCATTCTCATCCTCCTGCCCTCTGTTTCCTACATTACTAGTACTACCTCTTCTTCGTCCTCCCGCCATATAGAGAAAAACTAATTTATTCAAAGTTGTCATGAATTAACAAACATGTATGTACAATTAAATGACAAGAAACTATATATTGGTATTAATAAATAATAAAAACTATAAATTGTTTTACAAACGACCACACATATAGAAAAAGTCGTTTCAACTAATATAAGAATTAGAAATAATCTTATTCATCATCACTACTTAAATATTGGTTTTCGGAAATGTTGTATTTAAAAAGGGAGTCTATAAAATCTTCTTCTTCCTCTTTATCTTCCTCTTTATCTTCCTCTTTATCTTCTGCTCCGTCTTCCTTCCGCTTCTGCTCATCCTCCTTCTCCTCCTCTTCTACCTTCTCCTCATTATTGTCCTCTACTTGAGCTTCTTCTTCCTCCTCCTCTATAATTTCATTATCATCTGGCACTTCAATTATTGATAGTAGTGTCTCACTACTAATAACATCTTCTTGAAACGCAGATTCGACAATAGGTGCATCAACATGCGATCTGGCTTTAGTTTTGAATACTGCTGACCACTTATCTTTATCGCTTTTGATATTTGGATATGAAGTATAATAAACTTGTTCAACTTGATAAGCCAACACAAATGGATCATATTTCGGAAATTTTCTGCTTCGATTAACATCCACAAGTTTATAATCCTTATGTATTTGCATTCCTTTTTCAGAATTATCTATCCTATCACATTTGAATAAAATAACATTATATGTGCTTTTTTCGCCTGTGTACGACAATTCAACAACTTCGTTGAGTGTTCCATAGTAGTCAGCTCCCTCAGTCGAACTTACACATACTCCATTATTAAGTGTAGATTTTTCCAAATCTAACCCCTCTTTGAAAGTGCGAAATTTGTATCCGTTAATGAAATAACGTTTCCATGTTCGCACCCTTTTCGAAGGACCTTGTGCTAAGGCTATGAGAACTGGATCTTTTAAGGTGTTTACCTATCATTGTTAAATTATTAACATATTATAATACCTTCAGGTATTAAAAAAAAATTGAAAAAAAAGAGTAATCTGGTGTTAGTATGTAGTATGTACTTACTTGTCCTCTAAACCATTGGGGAAATCTTGTGTCAAATTTGTTCCAAATATCCTCGGCTGTGAGACATTGGGGATATTCTGTTTTGATATAATTTTCAAACATCCTATATATTCATTATAAAAAATGTCGAATTAAGTAATAGTTTTTACATGCATGTTGTTATAATTAATTATTAATAATTAAAGTTTCAAAGGACGATGTTTTTACTTACACTTCGTTATGCTTCAATTCTTCTAAATCACAGTTAGATAAAACATATAAGTGTGCACGCTCATATTCGTTGTCTTCTAAAAATCTTTCACGACACTTTCCAGAACTAATTCCCCCGTGATCTTGAAAAATCTCGGGTAAGGTAGAATACGTAGGCTCTTTCAAGCCTACGTCGAGATCCTTGGCTTTTGTGTCTACGTTCTATTCAAAATAAAAGGAACAGAAATTGGCAATTTCTTCAAGCAAATACGCGTTGCATATAGAACCTTCAACACGCGCTTTATTTCCAATCTTTTTTTTCAAATGATTTAAGAACCTATAAAAACCTTGGATAAGATAGAATGAAATTAAAGTTAAAATTGGATAATTGTGGAATTAATTACCTCTCAAAAGAATACATCCACCTAAATTGCACTGGACCACCCATTTTCAGTTCATACGGCAAATGCATTGGTAAATGCTCCATTGAGTTAAAAAAAGAAGGGGAAATATCTTCTCTAACTTGCAAATGATTTCGGCAATGTTGTTCTCGAGAGTATTCATTTTTTCAACTTGTATCGATGAAGTACACAAATCTCTGAAAAATTGGCTAATCTCAGTTATTGCATTCCACTCATTCTTCGGGAGAAGGTGCCTTAAAGCCACTGGAAGTAAACGCTCCATAAACACGTGACAATCATGACTTTTCAATCCATGTAGTTTCAACTCGTGTTTATCAACACATCTACTCAGATCTGAAGCATAACCGTCCGGAAATCTCAAATTGGATATCCAATCACACAACACCTTCTTTTGTTCTTTATTCAAAATGAATGAATCCATTTTCCGCTGTTTAGAACAAACGGTCAACATGTCCTCTTGTGCTTGTGGGGTAAACTTTGTCTTGTTTTTCACATTCATCACCGTGTGAATCAGTTGCTCGAAAACGTTTTTCTCGATATGCATTACATCAAGGTTATGCCGAATTAATAGTGTTCTCCAATAAGGAAGTTCCCAAAAAATGCTTTGTTTCCACCACCCAACTCGAGAAACTTTTAACGAGTCCAATTCAGCTTTACTTGCATCCACAACTTTGGTAAAATGCTTCACACAATCCCACACTTCTTCACCCGTTAATCTCGTAGCAGCAAAATCTTTCTCAACTCGTCCTTTTCGAAAATTAACTTTATCTTTGCGGAAAACATGATCAGGTTGTAAAAACTGTCTATGACAATCAAACCAACTCCATTTTTTACTTTTATAAAGCCAAAACGACTTAGTCTCCTTCTCCATACAATATGGACACGCATGTTCACCAGCAGTTGACCAACCCGATAACATGCCGTAAGCAGGAAAGTCATTCATAGTCCATAATAGTACGGCTCTAAGATCAAAGTTCTGCTTTCTAGAAACGTCGTATGTGTACAACCCTGTCTCCCACAACTGCTTCAACTCGCGAATTAACGGTTGTAAATAAACGTCAAGACGTTTTTTGGGACTAAAAGGACCGGGTATAAGTAATGATAGAAACATAAACTGTCTTTTCATACATAGCCAGGGTGGTAAATTGTATGGAGTGAGCATTACCGGCCAGCAGGAGTACGACTTTCCGTATTGACCGAAAGGTGCGAAACCATCAGTACAAGACCAAGTCGAACATTTCGAGGCTCACTTGCAAAAGAAGGATGAATGCGATCAAAATGTTTCCAAGCCTCGCCGTCACTTGGATGAGACATTAT
>JAIUZE010046761.1:0-35361 GCA_022085475.1 Heliosperma pusillum
TTTTCGAGACAACTGGGCCTTGATTTAAAATGTCTCTAAATTCGCACTGTAATATCTCTAAAACATATAATAATGACTCATGATAACGAAATATGCATCTGATTTGAAATACAGATAGTTTGGAGACTTTAGGACCACTTTTCAGACATTGTGTGTATTAGAGGAAACAAGTAGTATTCTCCGTTTTTACGTTGTTTAAAGAGGGATACTAACATCCAATTGCTATTTATAGACGTAACGGGTCTATAAATACCTTTAGGGAAAAAATATTTTTGAATTCCGAATATCGTTGAAACCGCTGATTTTAAAAGTTATTATCCACGGTTTTCGGGACAACTGGGCCTTGAAAAAAAAGGTCTCTAAATTCGCACTGTAATATCTTTAAGACATACTCCCTCCTAGTCAGTCATTTCTTCCCTCTTTCCTTATTGGGTAAGTCGGGTTTTCTTCCCTCTTTCCCTTTTTGGATGTGGGGTTGTGTGTTTTGTGTGGTCTAAATTCATTTGTATGTGGAGTAGTATGTTTTGTGTGGTCCAAATTCATTTCCTTAATTTTTGTGTAAAAGGGAAAGGGGAAGAAATGAGTGACTAGGAGGGAGTATAATAATGACTCGGGATAACGAAATTGGCATCTGATTTGAAATAAAGATATTTTGGAGACCTTAAGACCACTTTTCAGACCTTCTCAGTATCAGAGGAAACAAGAAGTATTCTCTGTTTTTACGTTGTTTAAAGAGGGATACTAACATCCAATTGCTATTTATAGACGTAACGGGTCTATAAATACCTTTAGGGAAAAAAAAATTTGGTTTCCAAATATCGCTGAAAACCGTTGATTTTCAAGATTATTATCCACGGTTTTCAGGACAACTGGGCATTGAAATAAAATTTCTCTAAATTCGCACTGTAATATCTCTAAGACATATAATAACGACTCAGGATAACGAAATTGGCATCTCACTTGAAATAAAGATAATTTGGAGACCTTAAGACCACTTTTCATACCTTGTCTATATTAGAAGAAGCAAGGAGTATTCTTCGTTTTTACATTAATTAAAAAGAGAAATTAACATCCAATTGCTATTTATAAACGTAACGGGTCTATCAATACCTTTAGGGGAAAATATTTTTGGTTTTCGAATATCGCTGAAAATCGTTGATTTTGAAGGTTATTATCCACGATTTTTTGTTCAAACTGGGCCTTGAAATAAAATGTCTCTAAATTCGCATTGTAATATATATAAAACATATAATAATGACTGGGGATAACGAAATTTGCATCTGATTTGAAATAAAGATTGTTTGGAGACTTTAAGACCACTTTTCATATATTGTGTGTATTAGAGAAAACAAATAGTATTCTCCGTTTTTACGTTGTTTAAAAAGGGATACTAACATCCAATTGCTATTTATAGACGTAGCGGGTCTATAAATAGCTTTAGGGAAAAAATATTTTTGAATTCCGAATATTACTGAAAACCGCTGATTTTAAAGGTTATTATCCACGGTTTTCGGGACATCTGGGCCTTGAAATAAAATGTCTCTAAATTCGCACTGTAATATCTCTAAGACATATAATAATGACTCAGGGTAAGAAAATTGGCATCTGATTTGAAATACATAAATTATGGAGACATTAAAACCACTTTTCAGACCTTGTCTGTATCAGAGAAAACAATAAGTATTCTCTGTTTTTACGTTGTTTAAAGAGGAATACTAAAATCCAATTAGTATTTATAGACGTAACGGGTCTATAAATACATTTAGGGAAAAAATATTTTTGATTTCCGAATATCGCTGAGAACCGCTGATTTCAAGGTTATATCATCCACATTTTTCGAGATAACTGGGTCTTGAAATAAAATGTCTCTAAATTCGCACTGTAATATCTTTAAGACATATAATAATGACTCAAGATAATAAAATTGAAATCTGATTTGAAAGAAAGATAGTTAGGAGACTTTAAGACCACTTTTCAGACCTTTTCTGTATTAGAGGAAACAAGTAGTAATCTCCGTTTTTACGTTGTTTAAAGAGGGATACTAACATCCAATTGCTATTTATAGACGTAACTGGTCTATAAAGACCTTTAGGGGGAAAATAATTTTGCTTTCCGAATACCGCCGAAAACCGCTGATTTTGAAGGTTATTATCCACGGTTTTCAGGACAACTGGGCCTTGAAATAAAATGTCTTTAATTCGCAATATAATATCTTTAAGACATATAATAATGACTCAGGATAACGAAATTGGCATCTGATTTGAAATAGAGATATTTTGGAGATCTTAAGACCACTTTTCAGACCTTGTATTTATTAGAGAAAACAAATAGTAATCTCTGTTTTTACGTTATTTAAAGAGGGATACTAACATCCAATTGCTATTTATAAACGTAACGAGTCTATAAATACCTTTAGGTAAACAATATATTTATAAACGTAACGAGTCTATAAATACCTTTAGGTAAACAATATATTTGCTTTCCGAATATCAGTGAAAACCGTTGATTTTCAAGGTTATTATCCACGGTTTTCGGGACAACAGGCATTGAAATAAAATTACTCTAAATTCGCACTGTATTATCTTTAAGACATATAATAATGACTCAGGATAACGAAATTGGCATCTCACTTGAAGTAAAGATAATTTGGAGACCTTAAGACAACTTTTCAGATCTTGTATGTATTAGAAGAAATAAGGAGTATTCTCCGTTTTTACATTGTTTAAAGAGGGATACTAATATCCAATTGCTATTTATAAACGTAACAGGTCTATGAATACCTTTAATAAAAAAATATTTTTGATTTCCAAATATTGCTGAAAATCGTTGATTTTGAATGTTATTATGCACGATTTTCAGGACAACTGGACCTTGAAATAAAATGTCTAGAAATTCGCACTGTAATATCTCTAAAACATATAATAATGACTCATGATAACGAAATTGGCATCTGATTTGAAATAAAGATAGTTTGGAGACTTTAGGACCACTTTTCAGACATTGTGTGTATTAGAGGAAACAAGTAGTATTCTCCGTTTTTACGTTGTTTAAAGAGGGATACTAACATCCAATTGCTATTTATAGACGTAACGGGTCTATAGCTAATTTTAAAGGTTATTATTATCCACGGTTTTCGAGACAGCTGGGCCTTGAAACAAGATGTCCCTAAATTCACACTGTAATATCTTTAAGACATATAATAATGACTCAGAATAACGAAATTGGCATCTGGTTTAAAATAAAGATAGTTTGGAGACCTTAAGGCCAGTTTTCAGACCTTGTCTGTATTAGATGAAACAAATAGTAATCTCCGTTTTTACGTTGTTTAAAGAGGGATACTAACATCCAATTGCTATTTATAGACGTAACTGGTGTATAAATACCTTTAGGGAAAAAAAATTGGTTTCCAAATATCGCTGAAAACCGTTGATTTTCAAGATTATTATCCATGGTTTACGGGACAACTGGGCATTGGAATAAAGTTTCTCTAAATTCGCACTGTAATATCTTTAAGACATATAATAACGACTCAGGATAACGAAATTGGCATCTCACTTGAAATAAAGATAATTTGGAGACCTTAAGACCACTTTTCAGACCTTGTCTATATTAGAAGAAGCAAGGAGTATTCTCCGTTTTTACATTATTTAAAGAAAGATATTAACATCCAATTGCTATTTATAAACGTAACGGGTCTATCAATACCTTTAGGGAAAAATATTTTTGGTTTCCGAATATCGCTGAAAATCGTTGATTTTGATGGTTAACGAAATTTGCATCTCACTTGAAATAAAGATAATTTGGAGACCTTAAGACCACTTTTCAGACCTTGTATGTATTAGAAGAAATAAGGAGTATTCTCCGTTTTTATATTGTTTAAAGAGGGATACTAGCATCCAATTGCTATTTATAAACGTAACGGGTCTATGAATACCTTTAATAAAAAAAAATTTGGTTTTCAAATATTGCTGAAAATCGTTGATTTTGAAGGTTATTATCCACGATTTTCAGGACAACTTGACCTTGAAATAAAATGTTTCTAAATTCGCACTGTAATATCTCTAAAACATATAATAATGTTTAAGAATAACGAAATTTGCATCTGATTTGAAATAAAGATAGTTTGGAGACTTTAGGACCACTTTTCAGACATTGTGTATATTAGAGGAAACAAGTAGTATTCTTCGTTTTTACGTAGTTTAAAGAGGGTTTCTAACATCCAATTGATATTTATAAATGTAATGTTGGAGTAAGTGTCCTCCAAAATAGTGCATTTATATAATAAATCTCATTTGGAATATACGTGCCATGATTAGTATATTTTGATACTCCACGTCAGTTGATTAACGTAAATCGGTAACGCTTAGCTGACTAGAGTTAGACATTATTGTCGTATGACGGCGGTGATCAACTGATCCCTTTTGGTCACACCTATAGAACGAGACCCAAATAGAATACTAATTATTTGTATATGATAAAGTTTAATTAGGGCATTACATATATTTGATATGTACGTTTAGTTACGAAAGTTATTTATTGGAAATAGAGTTAGGAACTCATTCCACTTAAGTTTATTAGTCAATTATACGATAACTGACTGAATAAATTTTACGTCTTATTTTAATACGATTAAATAAGATTTTATTTAGTGATTAATCGTTAATTCATTAAATAAGTTGAGGTTATGCATATATTTTGAGATAGAGGTAATTAGTTAATTATATTTACAAGGAGTTGTAAAATAAATTAACTGGGCATTGTGGGACCCATTATATATTGATATAATGGTAAAATATCACTTAAAATTTGAGTGTATATATTATGTTCATATACCTACTCATAAGACTTTTCTTATGATTAACTAATTAACTCTTTAATTAGTTCTAAAGATCTAGTTACATGCAAATGAATAAAACAAAGTTGAGAAAGATTTGTTCCTCACATTGAGTATTATACGGATTATGAGCACAAGTACAAGACACCTTATTGTACTTGTTCTTGAGCTAGATGATTATAGGATGAACTTCCAAAAGCTCCAAATATAGGAACTCTCCTTTTGTTTCACCTAGACTATCCTTAATCTCTTGAATATTGCTTTACTAGAACAATAAACAAGATCCCCTTAATAACAAGTATGAAACTTGAAATTTCTACCTTAGAAATATCGAGTTCAATCCACAAAATACAAGTTCTATGAAACTTCTAAAGTTTCTAAGTGTTTTGTGATTTCTAGTGAGATGTTGTGTAAATATTATGAGATATGATTAAGTTTTTTTTCATAAGAGGAAAACATCCTCTTATTTGAATGAAAATAACCGGCCAAGCATGTGAGCAAAGAGCATGCTCATTGCTTTTTGTCTTACCAAAACAATAGGGTGGCTATATGTATTTAGGCTAGTAATTATTATGCCTAATCTTGATTAGAACAACATTAAAGCCCTAAACACCACCCTACACCCAAGTGATGTGGTCGTTATACACCAAAAATAAACCTAAGTCAACTAACTAAGAAGATAGCGGAAGTAGGGTCGATCTCCACAGGGAGGAAACTAATTAACTGAAATCTAAATCTGCAAGTAACAAACTGGGGGTTTTTGAAATTGGTTTAACTAACTAAATAAGATTAAAGGAAAGAGAAATAAAGGAAGAAATAATATGAAATAAATCAGATAAAGAGAGAATATGCTAGGATTCGGTCCACTGCAATATCGGCATCTACGGGTCAACTAAGTCAGTCAATCTATCAATGAGAAGGGCAATGGTTTTCTCCTCTCGGTCTCAAACCACCCTAGGGATTTTCCTAATTAACTCTCGTCCTCTTAGGAGTCACCTATCAATTCTAAGCAAGCCTTCCCTTCCAATCTCTCGATCCAGGTCGGGGTTAACTACCTAGCCTAGTCTTCTGCGTGCACTCATTCGACTAAACCTCAATTAAATTGCTTAAACTGATTCTCACGACTAACTAAAATAATCTCTCCTAACATGCCTCTACTACAGTTTCCCTCATCCCAACATACAAGAGAATTAGCTACTCATATTATTAACGATGCTAACTAAGACGATTAAACATATGACGATAGACATAATAAAATCGCAATTAACAAGCATGACAATAATAAAGCAGTAATTAAGAAGAGTAAACAGTAATTAAGACTAAAGGTTAAAGTAAAGAGAGAAAAGAAGAAAGGAGTTTACAATCTTAGCAAATCCGGCGTAAAGAACAAATCCTACGTCGATAAACCCGAATGCAAACCAAAGATAAAGTTCAGAAACTAATGGAAGATTAATGCTAATGATTCCGAACCCTAATGGTTCTGAGTCCTAATGACTCCGAATCTGAATGTCTAACTAATGACGTAAATAAGAGTTTATATAATGCAAAACACGACTCTTAAACCCTAATTAAGCTACGGACTTAAGGCCCATGATAGATTCTACTCGATCGAGGGAAATAACCACTCGATCGAGGACTTTATTGGAGGAAATCACTCGATCGAGTAACAATTCTACTCGATCGAGCAACTTTTCAGCAGCAACCACTCGATCGAGCACAGGACAGCTCGATCGAGGTCTTTTCTCTTCAACGCTCCTCGATCGACCAAATATATAATCGATCGAGGTCTTTTGGCCTATCGTGCAGTGTTGGACATGGCTTTGGACTTGATTGCGAGCGGTTTCACGCTTTCCCATGCAAGAGCTTCTATTCCGTTCCTTCCATTCTCCTAAATGCATGCAAAGTGGACTGTTTCGGCTCGGTTTCTGCTACTATGCAACTTGTACCTACAAAATAGTAATGAAAGTACAAAGTAGCCAAATAGGGGCATATGGTGATATAATATCACCTAAATGACATAGAAATGCGTGCATAAATGGACTAAAAAGTCTATATAAAATACACGCATCACCAAGCATGCCGGTTTTTATACTTAAAATGGACTCCATATTATATTTGTGATTTTGTCATTTGTCACACATGTGACATGTGACATGTTATCTTATAATATAATTATGTATTTAACTAATTTAAATACAATTTCATGTCAAATAACTTAAACTTAATAATTTAAGTAATAATTTATGATCACATATATATAAAATGGGTCATCTCATATTTTGTTGATATGATCCACAACTAATTGTGATTATGATCAACCAATCATGTTTATCTCAAATGTTTCATAAACATTAAGCATTCTAATATAACAATTATATTATTTAATCTTATTTAATCATATTACAATAAGATATATCTCTCACTCGTAAACTCGTTCTGTTTAAGGGATTAATTAATCTGTATCGTTATACAATTAATTAATATTCTTGATTAGGGAATCGTCCTTTCGGTGTGACCTCAAGGGATCAACTGATCACCACCGTCATACGACAGTAATGTCAAACTCTAGTAAGCCAATCATTACCGATTAATGTGGATCAGTTGACTATAATGTTAATCATCCCTTTGTATTCTTGTTAATGAGTTTTAATTAAGTGATCGCACTATTGTTGAGGACACTCACTCCAACAGTATATTGATTATTAATTTGAGTCATATAATTGTTATATGATCAAATTAATTAACACTTAATTATATAAGATAATTAAGCATATGATTATAAGTATCAAAAATAAAAATGGACTACATTTTACCATGTGGACCGAAATTGTAGTGGATAAACACTATGATGATTGTTCAATCTTGTATCACACTACAACATATTGATTATGACAAGCTATGACATGAACATGATTATAATCAATCTCACACACTACCTATTTGCATGAGAATAAAAATAAGCAAAACAAAGCTTATTTTGAGCTTGTGTCATCCGGCCATATGGCCTATATATTGAACAAAAGTTATTAAATTTTGGATGCTTACTTCACTTGCTTATTTCTTACTTCTATCTCTAAATCAACTTCTCTCTAAACACTCATATACACTAATATTCTCTACATATTACAAGCTAGTGTAGTAATACAATAATATTAGTAGTATTATTTCTTACTTATCATCTAGTTAATAATAAGCTAAGATTATTTGGGTTGATTCTTGGGTGCAACAAGAAGAAAACCTTCTACTTTGGAGGTTGTTTTATGGAGGATCATCCACTAATTACATGCTCAAGAAGAAGTTCTTATTGTGCCCTTATTTAACCAAAAAATCTCAATGTAAGGATGTTTTCGTCTTATCTTTTCTTTTATGCTTTTATATTTGCATGCATGATAACTAGATCCTAAATCTTTAAGTTAATGTAATTTAATGAACTAATTAGAGGAGTCTAATTAGAGGTCTAGGACTTTCATGTGGTATCAGAGCTCAATTATTACATGCATGTTGATTTTAAGCATTAAAATCGAGTTATACGATAAATTGGGGTAAAATTGAAAATTTTGATGCATACCTACTGACCTCAAAATGGTTGTGGTCAAATTTGGTGAGTTTAGGGATTGATTTGCTATTTAGTTTGATTTATGGCCTTTAAATCATGTTAATATGCATTTTTTATGTTAAAAGTTAACTAAAAATAGTTTCATGTTGATTCTGGTCATGAAATTCTTATATGATCTCACATGAATATTTTAAATACTGTATATAAAGTTTCATGATTTTTAATTAAGTTTTGCAGGATTATTGATTTTTTTGAGATAAAAGTCAATAAAGTGAGATTATTATGTTCATAATATTGAAACGTCCTTTTCTGGTCTTGAAAATTTTTGGTACATTTTATAATCTGATTTATATCATCTTGGTGAAATTTTATAATTTGTTTCACTGTTTTACTATATTTAATGGTTTTTTTATTTGATAAAACCGTTGAATACAAAGTTATTTGTTCATAAAATAAATTCAAACTTTTTGGGCAAATTTTTCTGTTTTTTAGAGTTCCTGGAAATGTTCCATAATGTACAAAATTTTTGGTTTCAAAGTTTTATGATGTTTATATTTTATTTTGGGTTTATTTCATAACTGTTATGATTAAAAATCTCTATATTTAGCAAATACGATCAAGTCAAACTAATTAAATATAAAAAAAATTAGTGGGGACTAATTTTGAGTTATAAATCAGTTTAGATAATTAGTAAGAGCTTAAATACAATTTAAGTGTTGATTATTGATTTTTAATGGTTAAAAATCCATAAAATCCATAAAACCGAGCTAGAATGAGCATGATAAGTATTAAGGGCGATTTTGGCATATTTTTACAGCATTTTATTTATCTTGTTATGGTTGAATGAATGAATGTCATTTATTTAATTTTTAATGCAAGTTGTACCTAGTATGGCCCTAGATTATTTTAATCGGTATTACCCGTAATGTAAGGGAATACCGATTCGGTTGTAATTTTATTTGCGATCTCGTATCGCTATTTTTAATAATTTAATTTAATTTTAGATCAAATGTATAATAGGAATTTTTATTTTTCTCCTTTTGTAATTAATTATTATAAAGACGGAGATTCCCGAAGTCGGTGTTCCAAAAGACGGTGCATTTTTGAAGAATGTTCCATGAAGAGGCAAGGGTTCAAGGAGTTGGTTTCCGATTTTGTAATCGTCTAGTTAATTAGATTAGCTAGGTGGCCATACTAGGATTTATTATTTGCTTGCTTTATGTTTTCCGCTCATGCCAAAATCGCCAACATGCTTTTTTATTTTATTTCTCGATTGTCAATTCAAAGTTTTTCAAAATTCACCGACTTAGTTCGCTTATAGGGAATTAATAACTAAATTGACAAGACCTCTCACATAACTTAAAAGAAATTGAGATTTAGCCTTACCAATTGAAGCACCTATGAACCCCGTGTTCATTAGGGCAACCACAACGTGGACCCTTTTTACCTCGGGTAAGTAGGGTGATGCGATCACACACCTAAATTAGGTTGGACTCAACGGGATAAGCGTTATCTCGGGACTAGGAGATGAATTTGGTTGAAATCCATCGACCGAGAGTTCTAGGGGTAGAATTAGTCAAAATGTTGACTTGCCGTTTATTACATAAAACTGGCATAACATGTTCATTTTTATCTAAAATGCGGGTCTCGGAATCACTTATATAATTTTGTGAGGGGTCATTATATGAGTGACTTGTTAAAATTGTTTTACAAGTGAATTATATATATAAGCAATGAATGTTTATTTTCCGTTGATATTTATTTTATACGCGCAATGACAAATATTTCATCCATCTACAAACTTGTAAATCCGTTCAATCGTGGAAAGGAGTTTCCATTAATTTATACGGTATCTTTTTTGATTGCGATTTAAATCTCCGGTTAAACCACCATAGCTAAAGACAAAATGAATTTTTCCTTTTGATCCTCATATTCACCATTGCAAATGTCTCTTATGAAGAGTATACGAATAACTCACACTTAGTCAAAAACGTTTTGATTTTTTTAGTGACGTCTTCTTATTACAATGGTACATCAATCTTTTTGCTCTAAAGAAAATATTTTTATTCTTTGGGTATGTCGTCATAATGCTCTTTATCGAGGCTTACCTCAAAAGAGGCCAAATCAGTTGGGATGACTAGGTTACACGATTTATTTGAAATCGTGAATAACCACATACCGTAGTCACTTCATGAAAGGTTTATCCTTTTTAAGGTAAAACCATGAATGAAATAAAGAATACTATTCATTATATTTCTAATCTATTTGTCTAAATAGAGATTCATGAAAGTGAGTGGGAGCTCTAAGAGGGATGTTTTATTCTTAATTGTTAAGAATATGACGAGGTTCAAGAGTAGGTTGACACGATGTTGGCACAAGGCGAGGGCAAAAGGCAAGACTATTTTGAATAGCAAAGTCAAACCCAAGCAAGGTGTCGAACCCAACCCTTTAATGATTCTATTATTACAGTGTAGGACACTAGAAATGAATATGCCCCAAGTTTTCTAAAGAAATTGGGTGTACTACACCTCAAAGTACTTTCACTTATAATATTTATATGATCGACATTTATTTTGCTAAATGCAATTTTTGGGTATTAAATACCTATTATGGTTCTCATCAATGTATTCAATGCATATAATAATGATTCGTGCGACGACTAGACATGATTAAATGTCGACGTATAAGGGAAATATAACTATTGTAGTTTTATTTCTATAGAGACATATAAAAGTTATAATGTGATCAATCTAGTTTTGGATTTAGAGGTATAATTTAATAAACGTTATTATGTTACGACCTCTAAATAAGAATATAGTATCAACTTTAGTGTACGACACAAATGTTTCACTTTTGTGAATAGAACAAGCGTTGTATCTTTTTATGCCTATAATTGGTCAATGGTTATGCCATACCAATCAAAGATAATTATATTCTTGACCTAAACTAGAACTTATTTGTCATATAGATTGTAAAAGGCTCAGATTGGTGACCCAAATCTAATCTTAATTCTGGATTAAGTAGCACATAAGAGGCTAGTATCGACTAGTATCCCTACACCATTTGATTTTGAATCTTATGGTGTGTGCAAATCTTGTATTCAAGGCAAGATGATTCGTGTCCCTTTTTATTGAAAAGGAAATCGAACTAGTGAGTTATTTGCCATGTTACATAAGGATCTTATGTGTGGTCAAATAACAATCACAACCAGAGATGGTTATGACTACTTCACTTTGTTTACCGACGATTTAAGTAGATATTGTGTTTGATTCTACTTAATGAGGTGCTAAGAGAAATCTTTGAAAAGTTCAAAGAGCCTCAATGTGAAGTAGTTAACCACCAAGAGTATTAGATAGAGGACTTACGACCAAATCATAAAATATCTAAGTATATATTGACTTTGATTTTCACCAAAAGTATTGTGAAATAGTTTCACGAGTTAGCTTCTCTAACACACATTATGAGATAAGGTGTTGTTGAATAGAGAAACTAACCTTATACGATATGATTTTGTCTTTGTCAAAAATTGTTTCTTCGGAACCTAGGAGGTCAAGTGAATTTTATCACTCTTTGATAGTGATGAATTCGTATTAGTTTTAGAAAGTAACTAACCTGTGACTTATAAAAGACTGTTTCTAGTCTCAACTTCATGCTATGGCTTAGAGTCATGCGATTCGTAATGGACTCCATGCACAATGGTCATGTATGTGACCTGGTAAATTTTACTTGAAGAAGTACGACCTCTTCAATGTAAATTGATTTTTAAGATCAAAATCTGCATGGATGAACATTAAAATGTTTTCAAAGATAAATTTGTTTGTTTCTCGAACTCGATATTAGACATTTCTAATATCATATTATTGATAGTTTACTCTTAAACTATATGGACCTTATGCATGCATAACAAAAGATAATGAAAGAACAATTTCTTACATTGATTATGAAAATATGGCACAATATTTGAACTCCTTTCAAGTATTCTTCTTGAGCTAGTAATATGAGGATGATCTTCCAAGTTTCAAAGTAGAAACTCTCCAATTAGTAGCACCCAAGACAACCCCTTAATCTCTACTAAATTACTACACTAGTATATAATAGTAGAAGCCCTTAAAATAAATCTAATAACCTCTTATTACTACACTAGTAATGTTATTAGAAATATGAACTAAGTTGTGTGGAACTTCTTTAAGTTTAGTGAGAAGTTAGAGAGAAGTAGAGTTTTTTTTGCATGAAATGAAAATATGAGATGGAGTGTGGTATAAATAAGAGGAAACTTGTCCTCTTTTCCTCTTCACTAGCACCGGCCACATGCCCCCATGGTGGGGTGTGTGGTCACTTTCAATTGTTCTTAACAATGTAAATAGGTAGTGTGTAAGAATAAGTCTAGTATATGATTACATCTAATTCTCAATTAGATTAATACACAAAAACTAATCATCCTCTTGTACACTACATAAAACCGGTGCACCCCACTTAAAATGGGTGTCCATTTTATTTTTGCAATTTGTCATTTGTCACATATGTGACATGTGACATGTAACATGTAATATTTGCTTATAAATGTGCATTTAACCAATTTAAATGCAATTTCATAACAAATAAATTAGACTTAACATTTTAAGTCACATTTTATAATTACATGTAAATAAAATGGGTCATATCATATTTGGTTAATATAATCTACAACAATTTGTAATTATAATCGACCAATTTCACTTATCTCAAATGTTTCATAAACATAATGCATTCTTAGTAATATAACAATTAAATTACTAAAATAAATCTTATTTAATCATATTACAATAAGATATAATTCTCACTTACAATATAAACTTGGTTCAGTTTAAGGGATTAATTAATCTATATCGCTATACAATTAATTAATGTATATGATTAGAGGATTGTCCTTTAGGTGTGACCTCAAGGGATCAACTGATCACCACCGTCATACGACAGTAACGTCAAACTCGATTGAGCCAATCGTTACCGATTTATGTTGACCAGTTGACTATAATATTCATCATCCCTTTGTATTCTTATTATTGAGATTTAATTATGTGATCGCACTATTGTTGAGGACATTTACTCCAACAAAATTGGTCGGCAAAGAGTTTACACCAATTGCAATGCTTTGATTCATTCGAAAATACTTAGCGATTAAAGCATATCATAATAGTATGATGGCAATTGGATCTCAAGAACCACCTTCTTGAATGATTCTAGAAGAGGTTGAATATTAGATATAAACCACAAGGTTGATCGATCCAATCAATCCTAATATAATGTGCAAATTTAAGAGAAAGTCTTAAGTAAGCACTAAAGAGTTAAAATTAGTGTGTCAATCATGTCATAAAATATTTCTCGACATCTCGAGGAATTATGTTGATACATGAAGTTTAGTGGAAGTAATGTGGTGTGAATCAGTCTTATATATGGAGACATATTGATCATTTTAGATGATTTTGGAGAAGTAGAATACATCTCTTAGATATCTGGATTTATGGAGATAAATCTAAAAGGGTATTAGCATTAAGTCAAAAGTCTTATGTTGATAAGATCATTGATTAGTTCAAGGAAGTTGAACACATGATAACTGATTCCTTTTGCTTCCGCTGCGGGATCAATTATATACGCTGTGATGTATACTCAATCCGACATTTCGTATGCTTTGAGCATGACAAATTGTTTGCAATCAAATCCAAGTGAGAGTCATTTGATAGCCATAAAGAACATCGTTTAGTACTTGCGAAGGACTAAAGATATGTTCCATGTGTTTGGAGTTTGAAGTAAGTTGCGTAAGGGGTTACACAGACTTCAGTTTTCAAACTGATCAAGGTGATTTGAAATCACGAACTGACTGTGTTTTATTGAAGATTTATCTGTTGGAAGAGTACCAAGTAGAAAGGACTATTGGAAAGGTTCCAAGTAGGAGCTAACGACATTTCCAAATACAAATGTCATGTATTCGCTGGAAGTATTCCAGGAAGTTTATCATTGCGGATTTCACAACGGAAATGGAGTACATTGCATCATTTGATGATGCATATGAAAGTAGCTTGGATTCGACAGTATTGGAGGGACTAGAAGTAGTTCCTATAGTTGTATATCCTATCCCATGATACTGGTAAAACAATGGGAGCTACCTTTAGGCCAAGAGTCCTAAGTCTAGATTCAAACCTAGACACGTACTCAGAAAATTTTATGTAATATGAGATTACGTAGACAAAGAGAAATAGCAATCATAAAGATGGGAAAGATGCAAGTATTGCTAATCCATTAACTATGCTTTTGCAGGCTGAACATGATAGTCATGTCATTTCAATGGGGATTGAAATATGTACCTGAATTGCTAGAGATTATGAGATATGAAATTATTGATAGCGTATCAATTTTTCCAAATATTAGATAATCGCATTCATTGTTAGAGTTTCATTAAAAACTCCTTATTTAGTTTGACTAAATTTTAATACTTTGTTTATCCGAATTGGTTGAAAGAAAAGTTGAACCCAATTCAAGTGAATAGGATGAACTTAGTGTTTTTGTCCCTAGTCAATCATTTGAGGTGACGTCTCGAAGTGACTAGATGGTAAGTCGATCGATGGTTGGTTCAGCACCATGGGGTCATGGAGATGACTGGTCGTTTACATAGACAGACTGTGGAGACACTCTGTCGGGCAGTGACCATAATAGAGTCCCTTATCAAAATTGTTGAAGCCTGGTCGGGGCGGGGATTTCTATTTTATTCCTATGAGTCGATTCTTTAGACTGGCGACCATTTACTTGAGTCGTTGTAGTTTGCGATTGACTTTGGTTTTTGTCCTAGGTCGTGCCGTGAAAGGAGGCCGATGGACATCTTCTGGGCCATGGTGATCTGCATCATACAGTGTAAGATGGTCAACAGGAATTGTCCACCCACGTTGGGTATTAATATCTTCGGGCCACTCGAGGAGTAGTAACTGGAAATGTGTGGCCACGCTCGGAAGAGATATCTGGTAGATTTTCCGGTCAGACAGTTACTCTCCCAGATCGAGAAAACCACTCTACTTATAATTTTAAATTGCAAGTGCGACCTGTAAGACACCTTGCAATGAGTGGGAGGATGTGACGCAAAAGAGACAAGAGAATCGGTAGCACACAACTTGTCGAGACAAGTGGGAGAAATTGTAGGAGGAAGAGTCCTCCGCAATAGTGTTGCTACATGCACAACTTGTATCGGACAAGTGGGAGATTGTTGGAGTAAGTGTCCTCCACAATAGTGCATTTATATAATAAATCTCATTTGGAATATACGTGGCATGATTAGTATATTTTGATACTCCACGTCAGTTGATTAACGTAAATCGGTAACGCTCGGCTGACTAGAGTTTGACGTTATTGTCGTATGACGGCGGTGATCAATTGATCCCTTTAGGTCACACCTATAGGATGACACCCAAATAGAATACTAATTATTTGTATACGATACAGTTTAATTAGGGCATTACATATATTTGATATGTACGTTTAGTTACGAGAGTTATTTATTGGAAATTGAGTTAGGAACTCATTCCACTTAAGTTTATTAGTCAATTATACGATAACTAACTGAATAAATTTTACGTCTTATTTTAATACGATTAAATAAGATTTTATTTAGTGATTAATCGTTAATTCATTAAATAAGTTGAGGTTATGCATATATTTTGAGATAGAGGTAATTAGTTAATTATATTTACAAGGAGTTGTAAAGTAAATTAACTGGGCATTGTGTGACCCATTATATATTGATATAATGGTAAAATATCACTTAAAAGTTGAGTGTATATTGATTATTAGTTTGAGTCATATAATTGTTATATGATCAAATTAACACTTAATTATATAAGATAATTAAGCATATGATTATAAGTATTTGTGGGACAAATATCAAAAATCAAAATGGACTACATTTTACCATGTGGACCGAAATTGTAGTGGATAAACACAATGATGATTGTTCAATCTTGTATCACAATACAACATATTGATTACGACAAGCTATGACATGAACATGATTATAATCAATCCCAAACACTACCTATTTGCATGAGAATAAAAATAAGCAAAACAAAGCTCATTTTGAGCTTATGTCATCCGCCATATGGCCTATATATTGAACAAAAGTTGTTCAATTTTGGATGCTTACTTCACTTGCTTATTTCTTACTTCTATCTCTAAACCAACTTCTATCTAAACACTCATATACACTAATATTATCTACATATTACTAGTGTAGTAATACAATAATATTAGTAGTATTATTTCTTACTTATTATCTAATTAATAATAAGCTAAGATTATTTGGGTTGATTCTTGGGTGCAACAAGAAGAAGACCTTCTACTTTGAAGGTTGTTTTATGGAGGATCATCCACTAATTACATGCTCAAGAACAATAAGAAGGAGTTCTTATTGTGCCCTTATTTAACCAAAAAATCCCAATGTAAGGATATTTTCGTCTTATCTTTTCTTTTATGCTTTTATATATGCATGCATGATAACTAGATCCTAAATCATTAAGTTAATGTAATTTAATGAACTAATTAGAGGAGTCTAATTAGAGGTCTAGGACTTTCACATAACGGGTCTCTAAATACCTTTTAGGGAAATAATATTTCTAAATTCTGAATATCGCTAAAAACCGCTGATTTTAAAGGTTATTATTATCCACGGTTTTCGGAACAACTGGGCCTTGAAATAAAATGTCCCTAAATTCGCACTGTAATATCTTTAAGACATATAATAATGACCCAGGATAACGAAATTGGCATCTGATTTGAAATAAAGATAGTTTGGAGATCTTAAGACCACTTCTCAGACCTTGTCTATATCATAGGAAAAAAGTAGTATTCTCCGTTTTTACGTTGTTTAAAGAGGGATACTAACATCCAATTGCTATTTATAGGCGTAACGGGTCTATAAAAACCTTTAATGAAAAAATATTTTGAATTCCGAATATCGCTGAAACCGCTGATTTTAAAGGTTATTATCCACGGTTTCCGGGACAACTGGGCCTTGAAAAAAACTGTCTCTAAATTGGCACGGTAATATCTCTAAGACATATAATAATGACTCAGGATAACGAAATTGACATCTGATTTGAAAAAAAAAAAATTTGGAGACATTAAGACCACTTTTCAGACCTTGTTTATATCAGAGGAAACAAGAAGTATTCTCTGTTTTTACGTTGTTTAAAGAGAGATACTAACATCCAATTGTTATTTATAGACGTAACGAGCCTATAAAGACTTTTAGGAAAAAAAAATTGATTTCCGAAAATAGCTGAAAACCGCTGATTTTCAAGGTTATTATCCACGGTTTTTGGGATAACTGAGCCTTGAAAAAAACTGTCTCTAAATTGGCACGGTAATATCTCTAAGACATATAATAATGACTCAAGATAACGAAATTGGCATCTGATTTGAAATAAAGATATTTTGGAGACCTTAAGACCACTTTTCAGACCTTGTCTGTATCAGAGAAAACAAGAAGTATTCTCTGTTTTTACGTTATTTAAAGAGGGATACTAACATCCAATTTCTATTATTAGACGTAACGGGTCTATAAATACCTTTAGGGAAAAAAAAATTTGGTTTCCAAATTTCGCTAAAAACCGTTGATTTTCAAGATTATTATCCACGGTTTTCGGGACAACTGGACATTGAAATAAAATTTCTCTAAATTCGCACTGTAATATCTCTAAGACATATAATAATGATTCAGGATAACGAAATTGCCATCTCACTTGAAATAAAGATAGTTTGGAGAACTTAAGACCACTTTTCAGACCCTGTCTATATTAGAAGAAACAAGGAGTATTCTCCGTTTTTACATTGTTTAAAGAGAGGTACAAACATCCAATTGCTATTTATAAACGTAACGGGTTCATAAATACCATTAGGGAAAAAATATTTTTGGTTTCCGAATATCGCTGAAAATCGTTGATTTTAAAGGTTATTAATTATTATCCACGATTTTCCGGACAACTGGGTCTTGAAATAAAATGTCTCTAGATTCGCACTGTAATATCTCTAAAACATATAATAATGACTCGGTATAACGAAATTTGCATCTGATTTGAAATAAAGATAGTTTGGAGACTTTTGGACCACTTTTCAAACATTGTCTGTATCAGAGAAACAATAAGTATTCTCTGTTTTAACGTTGTTTAAAGAGAAATACAAACATCCAATTTCTATTTATAGACGTAACGGGTCTATAAATACCTTTAGGGAAAAAATATTTTTGGTTTCCGAATATCGCTGAAAATCGTTGATTTTGAAGGTTATTTATTATCCACGATTTTCCGGACAACTGGGCCTTGAAATAAAATGACTCTAGATTTGCACTGTAACATCTCTAAAACATATAATAATGACTCGGGATAACAAAATTTGCATCTAATTTGAAATAAAGATAGTTTGGAGACTTTAGGACCACTTTTTATTGTCTGTATTAGAAGAAACAATAAGTATTCACTGTTTTTACGTTGTTTAAAGAGGAATTATAACATCCAATTGCTATTTATAGACGTAACGGGTCTATAAATACCTATAGGGAAAAAATATTTTTGTTTCCGAATATCGCTGAAAACCGCTAATTTTAAGGTTATTATCTACGTTTTTCAGGGTAACTGGGCCTTGAAATAAAATGTCTCTAAATTCGCACTGTAATATCTCTAAGACATATAATAATGACTCGGGATAACAAAATTGGCAACTGATTTGAAATAAAGATAGTTTGAGGACCTTAAGACCACTTTACATACCTTGTCTATTATAGATGAAACAAGTAGTAATCTCCATTTTTTACGTTGTTTAAAGAGAGATACTAACATCCAATTGCTATTTATAGACGTAACGGGTCTATAAATACCTTTAGGGAAATAATATATTTGGTTTCCGAATATCGCTAAAACCGCTGATTTTGAAGGTTATATTATCCACGGTTTTCGGGACATCGAGGCCTTGAAATAAAATGTCTATAATTCGCACTATAATATCTCTAAGACATATAATAATGACTCAGGATAACGAAATTGGCATCCGATTTGAAATAGAGATATTTTGGAGAACTTAAGACCACTTTTCAGACCTTGTATGTATTAGAGGAAACAAGTAGTAATATCTGTTTTTACATTGTTTAAAGAGGGATATTAACATCCATTTGTTATTTATAGGCGTAACGGGTCTATAAATACCTTTAGGGAAATAATATATTTGGTTTCCGAATATCGCTAAAAACCGTTGATTTTCAAGGTTATTATACACAGTTTTCGGGACAACTGGGCATTGAAATAAAATAACTCTAAATTCGCATTGTATTATCTCTAAGACATATAATAATGACTCAGGATAACAAAATTGGCGTCTTACTTGAAATAAAGATAATTTGGAGACCTTAAGACCGCTTTTCAGACCTTGTCTGTATTAGAAGATACAAGGAGTATTCTCCGTTTTTACATTGTTTAAAGAGGGATACTAACATCCAATTGCTATTTATAAACGTAACGGGTCAATGAATATCTTTAATAAAAAAAAATTTTGGTTTTCAAATATTGCTGAAAATCGTTGATTTTAAAGGTTATTATTATCCACGATTTTCAGGACAACTGGACCTTGAAATAAAATGTCTCTAAATTCGCACTAAAATATCTCTAAAACATATAATAATGACTTAGGATAACGAAATTTGACTCTGATTTGAAATAAATATATTTTGGAGACTTTATGACCACTTTTGAGACATTGTGTATATTAGAGGAAACAAGTAGTATTCTTCGTTTTTACGTTGTTTAAAGAGGGTTACTAACATCCAATTGCTATTTATAAGCGTAACGGGTCTATAAATACCTTTAGGGAAAAAATATTTTTGAATTCCGAATATCGCTGAAAACCGTTGATTTTAATGGTTATTATCCACGGTTTTCGGGACAACTGGTCCTTGAAATAAAATGTCCCTAAATTCGCACTGTAATATCTTTAAGACATATAATAATGACTCCGGATAACGAAATTGGCATCTCTTTTGAAATAAATATAGTTTGGAGACCTTAAGACCGCTTTTCAGACCTTATCTATATCATAGGAAACAAGTATTATTCTCCGTTTTTACGTTGTTTAAAGAGGGATACGAACATCCCAATTCTATTTATAGACGTAACGGGTATATAAATACCCCTAGGGAAAAAATATTTTGATTTCCGAATATCGCTGAAACCGCTGATTTTAAAGGTTATTATCCACGGTTTTCGGGACAACTGGGCCTTGAAAAAAACTTTCGCACTGTAATATCTCTAAGACATATAATAATGACTCAGGATAACGAAATTAGCATCTGATTTGAAATAAAGATATTTTGGAGACCTTAAGACCACTTTTCGGACCTTGTCTGTATCAGAGGAAACAAGAAGTATTCTCTATTTTTACGTTGTTTAAAGAGAGATACTAACATCCAATTGTTATTTATAGACGTAACGGGCCTATAAATTGTTGGAGTAAGTGTCCTCCACAATAGTGCATTTATATATTAAATCTCATTTTGGAATATCCGTGGGATGACTAGTATATTGTTATTCCACGTCAGTTGATTAACGTAAATCAATAACGATCAGCTGACTAGAGTTAGACATTATTGTCGTATTACGTGAAAGTCCTAGACCTCTAATTAGACTCCTCTAATTAGTTCATTAAATTACATTTACTTAATGATTTAGGATCTAGTTATCATGCATGCAAATATAAAAGCATAAAAGAAAAGATATGACGAAAACATCCTTACATGGGGTATTTTCGGTTCAATATGGGCACAATAAGAACTCCTTCTTATTGTTCTTGAGCATGAAATTGATAGATGATCCTCCATAAAACAACCTCCAAAGTAGAAGGTCTCCTTCTTGTTGCATCCAAGATTAAACCCAATCTAATCACTTAGTTTTTGACTAGAAAACACAAGTGATAATATGAACTAATATTAGATTTATTACTACTCTAGTAATAGGAAAATTATTAGTGTTTGAGAGTTTTTAGAGAGATGAGAATTTTAGAGTGATAAGCATGCAAAATAAGAATGAACTTATGTTGTAAAATGAACAACAATATTGTCCATTTAAGGACACATGGTCCGGCCAAAAGAGAGCCCTAGTGGCCTCTTATTTTGCTTAAAATAATCTCATGCAAAATAGTTGAGTGTAGGAGTGAATAAGAATATGATCATGTGTCATAAACATGACATGATCACATGTTGTAGTGTGATACAAGAAACAACAACCATCATGTTATACACTACATGATTTCGGCTCCCACTAGTGTCATGTGGTCCATTTTGATTTTTGATATTTGTCCCACAAATACTTATAATCATATGTTTAATTATCTTGTATAATTAAGGATTAATTTGATCATATAACAATTTTATGACTCAAATTAATAAATAATATACACTTAACTTTTAAGTGATATTTTATCATTATATCAATATATAATGGGTCCCACCATGCCTAGTTAGTTTATTTTACAACTCCTTGTAAATATAATTAACTAATCACCTCTACCTCAAAGTATATGCATAACCTCAACTAATTTAATGAATTAACTATTAATCACTAAATTAAATCTTATTCAATTGTATTAAAATAAGACGTAAAATTTATTCAGTCAGTTATCGTATAATTGACTAATAAACTTAAGTGGAATGAGTTCCTAACTCAATTTCCAATAAACAACTCTCGTAACTAAACGTACATATCAAATATATGTAATGCCCTAATTAAACTGTATCGTATACAAATAATTAGTATTCTATTTGGGTCTCATCCTATAGGTGTGACTTAAAGGGATCAGTTGATTACCGCAGTCATACGAAAATAACGTCAAACTCTAGTCAGCCAAGCGTTACCGATTTACGTTAATCAACTGACGTGGAGTATCAAAATATACTAATCATGCCACGTATATTCCAAATGAGATTTATTATATAAATGCACTATTGTGGAGGACACTTACTCCAACATTACGGCAGTGATCAACTGACCACTTTCGGTTACACCTAAAGGATGAGACCCAAACAGTAAACTAATTATTTGTATATGATTCAGTTTACTTAGTTATTTACATATATATTTGATATATGTTTGGTTACGAGAAATATTTATTAGAAATTGAGTTAGAAACTCATACAGGTTAAGTTTATTAGTCAATTATGCGATAGCTGACTGAAAAAATTTTACGTCTTATTTTAATATAATTAAATAAGATTTCATTTAGTAATTAATCGTTAATTCACTAAATTAGTTGAGGTTGTGCATATATTTTGAGGTAGAGGTAATTAGTTAATTATTTTTACAAAGAGTTGTAAAATAAATTAACTGGACTTTGTGGGACCCATTATATATTGATAAAATGGTAAAATATCACTTTATAGTTGAGTGTATAATGATTATTAATTTGAGTCATATAATTGTTATATGATCAAATTAACACTTAATTATACTAGATAATTAAGCATATGATTATAAGTATTTGTGGGACAAATATCAAAAAATCAAAATGGACCATTTTGCCTTGTATAGGCCGAATTCCATGTGAGTGGAAGGAATGATTTTGTTCATTTCTTTTCTTACACTACAACATGTGATTATGACATGTATAAAGATTGAAATTAATAATATACTATCCTACACTCTACCATTTTGCATGGGATTAAAATAAACAAAATAATGGCTCAATTGTGAGCTTGGTAACCGGTCAATATGTCTTATATAAGGACATATTGGTTGTTCATTTCATTTGTTGAATTCTTCACTTGTTTTGCTATTTTCCTCCAACTTCTCTCTAAAACTCTCAAAACAACTAATATTCCTATATTACTAGAGTAGTAATAAATCTAATATTAGTCACTAATTGTCACTATATTTTTGATGTAGTGAAAATAGTTGTGAAGTAGGGATGTCGATCTCAGGGACGGTTGTTGCTTAGAAATGATCAAAAGTCTACTAAAGTCTCTTGCAAGTCACAAGTAATTATGGGTTTTGGGTTTGTTGACTAAACTAAGGTAACAACAATTAAAAACAATTAAAAACGACAAAAGAAGTCTAAGACGAGAAAGATAATCAAGTAAGAATCAATAAAAGGAAGGTCTAGGATTGATGGGTTCAAATGGGTAATTCGGGTTCTAGTGAGTCGGGTTCATAGTTGATGGGTAGTCAAACTTGGGCGCGGTGGATTGAGACTCTCGAACTTACAATCCCTCCCATATACCGAACCAAGCTAGCTCTCGCGTACACACGGTCGATACACCAACTATATGCAAATCCTAACATATTCCGAGGCTATCGATCTTACGGAAATGTACGATAAACATGAATCATGCAAGATTGTCAAACAAGCATTTCATCAAACATATAGTATGCAAAAGTTGGAAGAAAGACAATTAATCAACAATTTAAACCCGACTAACAAAGATTAACCCTCATTAAAACCCATTATCCCCCACTAATCCTAGATAAAACACTACTCACTCATATTCAAAGGGAAATTAACATTCACTAAAGATTGCATAAGGAAATCAACAACAACATTAAACATTTCTAATTAACAATAAGTAGATAACGATAATTGAAACGAAAACTTAATTAAAGACAAGGTTAAGTAGAGAAATTATACCAACTTGGAGAAAGATTAGAACTTTGATATAAATACCAAGATTTCGTCACAAATCTTCGAATATAACCCGAGTTCATACACTAAACCAAGTTGAAATCACTAATTAACCGACTAATTAGCTTAATTAAGAAAGATTAATACAAGATTAAATACTAATTATATGAAAGTTTCAGATCTAGGGTTTCGTGCCCTTTAATTACATAAGAGGGTCTATATATAGGTTTACAAAATGAAGGAAAGATGGGCCTCGAGAAGCTTCATGGACTGACAAAGTCACGACCGTGAAATGGGTTTCACGGTCGTGAAAGACGTCTCACGACCGTGAAACTCCATTTCACGGTCGTGAAGGAGTTGGCAGAGCAAGGTCACGTTTCACTGATAAGTCACGACCGTGAAGTTCATTTCACGACCGTGACATAGGTTTCACGACCGTGAAATGGGGTTTCACGGTCGTGAGATCAATCCCACGATTTTCTTCCTTTTTGGCAAAGCATCTCACGACCGTGAGATGCATTTCACGACCGTGAGATGCTCATCCTCCTTCTTCCTTCGCTTGACTTTGTTGTTTCCTTCTCGGTTCCGCTTGCCTTGACTCGGGAGGGCTTTGGCGCGTCGAGTAGGGCCCCCAAGGGTATGTGGGGCCCCCAAGGTGTGCCGTGGGTCCTCCGAATGATTCACCTTCTTCTTTGTTGATCAAAAGTAGGTAGAAATCGCCCCAATTGACGGTTTACCTACAAAAGCACGATAAAAGCGAGAAATATGCTAGAAGAAGGTAAAACACGTAGAAACGCTCCTAGGGAGCGTTAAAGGCAAACAAAACGAGATGAAAAGGGGTGAAAATGTGGGGTGAAATGACACTATATCAAATCTCCCCAAACCAAACCCTTACTCGTCCCGAGTAAGGATGAACAATAGTCAAGACCCTTAATTAACTACGCTAAACCTAACCGATACAAGGCAATTAACGGGCCTTGCTCCGTCCCTTCAACTCACAACAAGGTATCCATGAGGTAGGACACCTTCTTGCAAGGCAAGTGGGGTCTTGCCAAAACTTCGATGCATTCTAGGCAATAAAGCACACAAAACAAATGAGAATGCATCAACAAAAGCAAATGGCAACATGCCTCATCCATGCGCCGGGATTCATCTAAAATGGAAAAATCTCAAGCATGCAAATTCCTATGTAATTACTAGTTTTACAAAGAACTAGGCCTAGAAAGATAGAAATAAATCACCTCTTTATTGTGTAAAGTTAGTATATTCGTTCACGTTTACTAGAAAACTTTGTCAAGGGTGGTAAAGGCGGGATGGAAAGTGAGGGCCCCAAGGTGTTAGAAGACACTGTAGGATCGGAATTCCGCCTCTCACCTAAGTGAAAGGAAGGGTCGTCCCCTCTTAGCCATGCAACGTAGGAGTAATCATCAAAAAAAGTAAGGAAACGAGATGTTTGAGTTCTTATTTTGCTTCTTTTTTTTTTTTTTCTTTTCTTTTTCTTTCTTTTTGTTTTTGATTTTTTTGGTGCTTGATTTGGGTGCCTTTTGAGAGCAAGGTGGCCTAGCGAAAGGTGTGCGGCGGAGACCAACAATAGGCAAATCCTCGCCGTAGCGACATCGAGAGCGACCCCATATGTATTGAGGGTACTCTAGAAGAGCCTAGAAGTCTCCATATGCACTCCCTAAGCTAGGACTAAGGCAAAAAATGTGCAAAATTTCAAGCTTTTCTTTTTTCTATTATGTTTGAACTCAATTTTTGGACTTTTGATGGGAAAATTTCCTTTTTGTCAAATGTAGTGAAATGTGATGATTGGACAATTGCATGGCCTCAAGAGTCACCTAGGAAAGCGTTCACCAAGGAATTTTCACACCATGGGGATGGTCAAGATGATAAATGCAAGCCCTTGACTAGGCTCTAGGAAACGGTGCGAAATTTATACTAAAAATACACATTAAAAGGTGTTTCAAAATCTATTTTAATAGGCAAAGTGCTAAGCAAAAAGAGTATCTACAAGGGCCTATTCAAACTTGTTCAATTTCCAAATTAGGCATTCCACAAAGTTTTCCTAAATGCAACTACATGCCATGATCTAAAATTAAGCAACAAATATACAAACTAATGCAAATGCTCTAGTGAACTACGTGACAATTAATCTAATGAAACCCCCTAACAGCACATAAGTCACACAACCGCCAATTCATCAAAATCAACATCGCAATCATCAACCATTCCTCCAAACTCCTCATGTGATAAGAAGTAAAGAAAGAAAGAAGGGGAAGAAATAAGAACGATCATACCATGGCGGTCTTCTTAATCCCTTCTATAAGTCTCTTGAGCGATGTGTAGCGGACCTATGTATGGAGGTTAGAAGAAAAAGCGATGCAAATATATACAAAGTAAGATATAAACAAGCTAATTTTTAGGATTTTTCAAAATTTTCAATTTTTTGGATTTTTTTTAAATGGTTTAAATGCAAAAAATAAAAAATAAAAACTATGAGAATAGTTTCCTATCCCCCACATTGGAACAAACATTGTCCTCAATGTATGAAATAGGATTATTGAAAGCAAAATGAATACATGTTTTTGGGTTTTTGAATATTTTCTAAAAGGAAAGAACATGTTTTTGGATTTTTTATATTTTGAAGAAATAAAAACTTGTTTTTGGGATTTTTGATTTTTTTGATGAATATTCACAAAATGAACAATATATACAAGATGGTTAGTTATGCAAATGAACTAATCTAAATGAAATGCATGAACTAAATAAAAATCCTAAAACTAAATGCAAAATGATATAATACAAGTGCATGATCTAAGTAAATGCAACTAAACTATATGCTAATCTAGAGTCCCGTTGTGGTGGTAAGGTGCATAAATGCAAGCCCCTCATGGGGGTACCTCCCACAAGAAAGTCTAGTGTGCCATATCGGAGTCTCATCGTGGCGGTAAAATGCATAAATGCACGCCCCTCATGGGGGTACCAACCACGGGAAAGTCTAAAAATGACACCTAACTACGTGATGCATGAACTAAGCTAAATGCAAGGTTGTTTGTCAATTTGGATTTTTCATGGGGAGCAAAATAATGGTGTCCGATGGGATGGACACCCGCCTCCAATGTTGCCGAGGCCAACCAAAAAAAACACACAAATTACAAGTTAGAGAAACAAATTATATCAAATCAAAGAGAGGAGAGGAGACACACACTAGAGGGGAGGGGGAAGATGCTAAACAAGCCACCTAGACACCACTCCGACTCTTCCAATTATCAAACAAAAACAAAAAACCTCTCAAAAGGTCTCCATCACATCCTCCTCCTCATCATCATCCTCATCATCATCCTCATCATCATCATCTCCACCACCACCACCACCACCCTCTTCCCTATTCCCTTGGTCGCCCCCGGTCTCCATGCCCCCTCCCCGGTTTCCTTGGTTGGGAAACAAAAAATTGGGTTGAGCCCAGCTTGGCATCAAACCGTTAGGGTCAATGTACCCTTGGTTGGCCAGCAAAAAGTAGTTAGGGTAGGAGGCATAATAGTTGTTGACCCGGTCTTCATGCATGTTCAGATGCATGTTCTGCATTAGACCGGTTAAGTAGTCGCCCTGGGGGGAGATGGTCGGGTCGGGGTGAACATACCCCTGGTAGTCAAAGGGGTAGGGGGGATGGTCACGTAACTGGGTGGGGGGTAGGGAAACTGCATATGCGGTAGGGGGAAAGGGGGAACAGGCGCTGCTACCTGGGGTGCACTCTGACTCGGTCTAGAAACGGGTCGGGGTCGAGGCTGGGAAGACTCTCCCTCCTCCCTAGCACCACTGGAAGCGGCCCTACCACCTGCCGCCGTCACTGGCAGCAGGTAGCTGGGTCGCCTCTCCATAGTGTTGTCCCTAGGGGAAAAGGGTGGGAGTCTATGACAAGGAAGGTAAAAAGGGGTTGCACCCTTAATCACCCAAAGAAAACCCTTATCCCGGTCAAGCCTAATCCAATTCGAGTAGATTAGGGAATTCTCGTCAAGAAGGGTCCCCCCGGTCAAAGCCACGCACCTCTTATCACTGTTAAAATTTGGGTCAAAGTGTTTTGCCAAAAAAGTAACCAAACCCCCCATGGTCACTGTCTGCCTACGGGCTATGGTGTTCCTACCCAACTTCCTCCACCTCCTAAAGATTTCATTCATTAAGGGGAAGGTGAAGGCAACCCTATGTCCTTGCACATTTAAGTGCGACTCTAGAAGGGTCAAGTCTAGCTGGGTGAGGAAGTTTGGCTCTTGCCGCCCTAGGAAGGTGCCCGACACTAACCTATGCCAAAAACGAGGCACAGGGTGGTGAATTAGGAGGGCCGAATTCCTACGGAAATCGACCAAAGTCCTACCGGTCAAAGCCATCCAAAGAGGGCTCAAATCATAGCCCTTTGGCTCTACAGTATCCCTCCTAGGGGGAAATCTAACCCCAGAATAGCAGCAAATTCAACCATTGGGACAACATGTGAGGTATTAGCAAGACGGAAACTGAAACACGGTACTCTCTCAGCATTTACCAAGCTATTCAAACTACTTAGAAATTCTAGCGTGAGACTCCGGTAGGAGAGCTCATGCATGGAATAAAGAGTAGTCATACCTCAGACCGCGAAAAAATTTCGCAGAGCTTCCGTCAGGCCAAGACGACGTATGATGTCATGGCATAGAAAAACAGTGGGTTCCATCTCTAACCCCTGAATGGCAGCGAAGGCTTGTCTTTGAGCCTCCGTCTCAAAGACGACTTCCGGAAAACCCGGAAGTTGCTCAATCTCTAAGTCTTCGTTTGCGTCCGGGTTGTTGGACCCGCTGCCTCTCCGTCTCTTTGGTGCGCTTGCTGCCGCCGCTTTCCCTTTTCCTTTTCCCGCCATTATTATCAAGCTTTTTCCCAAAAAAAAAATTCTCAAGGAAGCTTCTAAAACGATTAAGAACACTAGAATAACCTTCAAATAGCCCCAAAACAACTTTCTAGTGGAGTAGAAAGCAAAAAAAACTAACCCAAAAAGTAGATCTTAATTTCGGATTTTTGAAAACCTAAGGTTAAAAATCGAATTTTTTGGGTTTTTTTGGTGTTTGGAAGACAAAAAAAGGTTCTCAATGTGTTATTAATTGAAGAAAGAAGCTTTTTGTGACAATTTGGGAGAGATTTGAGTGAGTTTGGTGAGGATTTGAGGGAGATTTGGAGTGTTTTTAGTGAGATGAGTGTTTGTGTGTTTGTGGTTGTGTTGTTGTGTGTTTGGAGTGAGAAGATGAGGGAATGAAAAGAAAGAAGATAAGGAAAGAAAAGATGTCTCGGTCCAAGTCGTTTCACGACCGTGAAATGGTGCTCACGACCGTGAAGTGCCATTTCACGACCGTGAGACTCATGTCACGACCGTGACTTGTTTGAGATAAGCTACTGCATTGTTTTGCACAGTTTCACGATCGTGAAGTGCCATTTCACGACCGTGAGATCTAGAACTCGTGACTTCCTTGCTTTTCTTGAACTTTCACGGGCGTGAAACCAATTTTACGAGTGTGACTCGTCTTTTTCGACCCTTTTTCTTCAAAATCTTCACCCTTAGCTCGATTTCGCGCTCCTTCTTTAGCATTCCGCTACGTTTCGTTCATTTCAACTTTCAAAAACAATCACAAACACATTAAATCCCTCCCTCACACTCTCTTTGACAAAAATTACACTAAAAATGTACAAAATTAACTAAGTAACGGGAAATTGATTTAATTAACGATTCAATTAGCCAAACGAAATTCGACCTTATTATCGTCAATTAAATTAATTTCCATGCAAACTAATATCTATCGAACACTAGTCAAATGAGTTAGAATTATTTACAAATTTGTGATTCTTAGGGGACTTCACAAAACCCGTTCTTGTTCAAAAATTAATGAGGAGTAGTCGGCTTGAGGTACAAAGCCTCGACTACTCCTACGAGAGGACCTTCCTTATAAAGCTTGATTCGTTGCCCGTTCACTTTGAATTTTTGACCATCTTTGCTTGCCAACTCAAAGTCCCCATATGTCCCTACCTCGGTGATCAAGAATGGTCCCGACCACCGGGATTTGAGCTTCCCGGGAAATAGCTTGTACCTTGAGTTGAATAGAAGAACCTTGTCTCCACATTGGAGATCCATTTTGAGGATCTTCTTGTCATGAATGAGTTTGGTCTTCTCCTTGTAAGATTGGGCATTTTCATAAGATTTGAGCCGGAACTCCTCAAGCTCTTGTAATTGGAGTAATCTCTTGTCACCGCTCAATTTTGCATCAAGATTTAGTTCTTTGATCGCCCAATATGCCTTGTATTTGAGCTCTATGGGCAAATGGCAAGACTTGCCATACACCAACTTATAAGGCGACATTCCAATAGGAGTTTTGAATGTCGTCCTATATGCCCATAATGTGTCGTCGAGCTTTGAACTCCAATCTTTGCGGTGCTTTGAGACCACTTTTTCAAGGATAGATTTGATTTCTTTGTTGGAGATTTCGACTTGCCCACTCGTGTGTGGATGATACCCCAAACCGGTACGATGATGAACACCATATTTGAGAAGTAGTGAGTCAAGTCGTTTTTCATGAAAGTGCTTTCCTCCATCACTTATTAGAGCTCTAGGTACTCCCAACCGGGGAAAAATAATCTTCTTTAAGAAATTGATGACAACTTTGGCATCGTTTGTAGGGGAAGCCACCGCCTCCACCCATTTGGACACGTAGTCTACGGCCACAAGAATGTACCTATTCCCTCTTGAAGAAATAAAGGGGCCTTGATAATCTATTCCCCACACATCAAACACTTCCACCTCAAGAATCCCCCTTTGGGGCATCTCATTCCTCCAAGAAATGTTGCCGGTGCGTGGACAAGCATCGCAACTTTGGACAAAGTGCTTGACATCATGGAACATAGAGGGCCAAAAGAACCCGGATTGAAGTATTTTAGCAACGGTTTTGCTTGCCCCATGGTGCCCTCCAGAAGGAGAGGAGTGGCATCCCTTCATGATTTCATCATACTCCCATTGTGGAACACATCTTCTATACATCCCATCGCCACACTCCTTGAATAACAAAGGATCATCCCAAAAGTATCTCTTGGCTTCAAATAAAAATCTCTTCTTTTGATTGTGGTTGATGCCCGGTGGAAGAACACCACCCACAATATAGTTGGCAAAATCCGCAAACCAAGATGCTTGATTTTGGATTGTTTCATGAATTGCAAAGAGAAAATCATCCGGGAATGAATCGTTGATAGGCATGTCATCCTTACTTTCATCATAGCTTAGCCGGGACAAGTGGTCCGCCACCGCATTTTCCGCACCCTTTTTATCTCTTATCTCCAAATCGAATTCTTGTAAGAGAAGGATCCATCTAATGAGGCGGGGCTTAGCTTCTTTCTTGGCAAGTAGATATTTGAGTGCGGCATGGTCCGTATACACAATGACTTTGGAGCCAATCAAATACGAACGGAACTTATCAAGAGCAAAAACAATGGCAAGAAGCTCTTTTTCCGTCGTTGCATAGTTCACTTGTGCCTCATCAAGGGTCTTGCTAGAATAGTAAATGGCATGCAAAGCTTTATCCTTCCGTTGGCCAAGAACCGCGCCAACGGCATAATCGCTTGCGTCGCACATCACCTCAAATGGCAATTTCCAATCCGGGGATTGCATGACCGGAGCCGAAATAAGAGCTTCCTTGATCCTATCAAATGCCTCAACACACTCATTAGTAAAATGGAAAGGGGTATCCTTGAGGAGAAGTTGTGTAAGTGGTTTATCAATTTTGGAGAAGTCCTTGATGAACCGGCGATAAAAGCCGGCATGACCAAGGAAGCTTCTCACCCCTTTGAGATTTGAAGGTGGGGGTAATTGCTCAATCACTTCCACCTTTGCTCTATCAACTTGGATACCCTTTTCCGATATAAGATGACCGAGAACCACCCCTTCATTAACCATGAAGTGGCACTTCTTCCAATTCAAAACAAGACTAACTTCTTCACATTTTTGCAACACCAAGGACAAATTATGCAAGCACAAATCAAAATCTTTCCCATATACACTAAAATCATCCATAAAAACTTCCATGATAGATTCAATGTAATCGGAAAAAATGCTCATCATGCACCGTTGAAATGTAGCCGGGGCATTGCAAAGACCGAAAGGCATTCTCCTATAGGCAAAAGTGCCATAAGGGCATGTGAATGTGGTCTTAGATTGGTCAATCGGGTCAATTGGGATTTGGAAGAATCCCGAATATCCATCTAAATAGCAAAAATACTTGTTTGAGGCAAGTCTCTCTAAGAGTTGGTTAATGAAGGGAAGGGGGAAATGATCCTTTCTTGTTGAGGCATTCAACCTCCTATAATCTATGCACATTCTCCATCCCGTCACTAACCTAGTGGGCACTAGTTCATCCTTATCATTCTTCACTACCGTTGTGCCACCTTTCTTTGGCACCACTTGCACGGGGCTAACCCAATCGGAGTAAGAGATTGGATAGATGATCCCGGCATCTAGTAGCTTCATGACTTCACCTTTGACAACCTCTTGCAAGGTGGGGTTTAATCTTCTTTGGGGTTGCCTTCTTGGCTCATGGTCATCTTGCATATGAATTCTATGCATACACAATTCGGGGCTAACCCCCTTCAAATCATCCAAGCTATAGCCTATAGCTTTCTCATGTTTTCTCAACACACTCAACAATGCATTCAATTGATCATCATCAAGGCTAGCATTTACAATTACCGGTTTGCACTTCGACTCATCAAGATAAGCATATATTAAGTTAGAAGGAAGGGGTTTAAGAGAAGGAGCTTGTACCTCTACCGCAATGTCTACCGCACAAGAAGTTTGGATGATAGACTCGAGTCTTAAGAGTTGTTCTTCATCAAGCTCTTCTCCCTCCAAAGTTGCTTCAAGCAAGTCGAACTCAAACCCATGTAGCTCCTCCATGATATCCCTTGGCTCTAAAGTCAATATAGCCTCCAAAGGGTCCCTCATATAGAAGCTAGGTGTAACTTCTTCAATGAAGGCATCAATAATGTCAATGAAATAGCATGCTTCTCCAAGATTGGCGGCTTTCATGGCATTTTGCAAATTGAAAGTGATTTTCTCATCCCCCACTTCAAGAGTAAGCCTCCCTTGTTTCACATCAATTACCGCTCCGGCGGTGTGCAAGAACGGCCTCCCGAGAATTATGGGGATTTGAGAATCCTCCGCCATATCAAGAACAATGAAGTCCACCGGGATGAAAAATTTCCCAATTCGAACCGGGACATCCTCCAACACACCCAAAGGTTGCTTTGTTGATCGGTCCGCCACTTGAAGTGTAATGTTTGTGCATTTAAGCTCTCCCATGCCAAGTTTTTCACATATGGAGTATGGCATCACACTCACACTAGCTCCCAAATCACACAAGGCCTTGTCAATGGTAATGTTGCCTATGGTGCATGGGATGGAGAAACTACCCGGATCCTTCAATTTTGGAGGGGTTGGGTTTTGTAGAAATGCACTACATTCCGCGGTGAATGCCACGGTTTCGACTCCACTCAAGGACTTCTTCCTCGTAAGAATGTCCTTCATAAATTTTGCATAGGCGGGGATTTGAGTGATGAGGTCGGTGAAAGGAATAGAGACCTCCAAGTTCTTTACAATTTCCATGAACTTGCCTAGTTGCTTATCAAGTTTTGTCTTGGCTTGTCTAGAAGGAAAAGGTAGCCTTATCACAATAGGCTCATCAACCTTCTTGTTTGTTGTTATCACATCATCATTCTTCTCAACAACAACTTGCTCACTTGAAGAGCACTCTTCCTCCTTATCATCCAATTCAACAACCTCAATTTCAATTTGCCCATCATCTTTCACTTTGTCTCCCTCTCCATTATCATCTTCAATTGGCATTCTTGGCCCCTCATAACTCTTTCCACACCTCAAATGGATAGCATTGGCGGTTTCATTTCTAGGTGGGTTACCTTGAGGGGGTAATTGACCCTTTCCCCTAGAGGAACTCCCCGAGGCTATTTGAGTCACTTGAGTTTCAAGCATTTTATTGTGGGAAAGGATGTTATTGATGATAATATCTTTGGCTTGGTTATCTTTTTGCAATTGGAGAATCGCTTTGTGAATGTCCAAGTTTGGATCCCCAACTTGTGGTTGCATGGGAGGTTGATTTTGTGGTGGGGGGTTGTATTGATTTTGGTTGTATTGTGGTTGATTGTAGGAAGGTTGGTTTTGATTGTATTGTTGTCTTTGAAAGTTTTGTTGATTGTTTCTCATGGGTGGGGCAACATATGGTTGTGGTTGAGGGTTTTGAACATTTTGGCTTTTGTATGAGAGATTTGGGTGGTTCTTTGTGTTCTCATTGTAGAAGTTGGAGTAAGGGGTTCCTTGCCGATAAGATTGAAAGGCATTTACTTGTTCCACGGATCCTCTACATTCTTGGGGATCATGACCAAATGTTCCACAACATTCACAAACCCCTTGAGGTAAGCTTGGTGCCATCACCATAGCATTCACTTGTTGCATAGGAGGTTGAGTTAATGAACTTTGAGCTTGTTGGAATAGAGCCGTTTGTTGGTCCATTTTGAGGTTCATTGCTTCCATATAAGAGCTAAGTTGAGCTCCAAAATCGGCTCTCATTTGGGTAACGGAGCTCACTTCATGTTTTCCCCTAGGAGTTTGTCTTGGCCTAATAAATTGTGAGTTATGGGCCGCCATCTCCTCTATCCTTGCCCAAGTTTGAGCATCATCTACTTCCGTGAACCTTCCATTTGATCCCATGTTCAAAATTCCTCTAGCATCTTCATAAAGTCCATTCCAAAATTATTGCACCAAGAACCACTCACTCAAACCATGGTGAGGGCAAGAACGAATAATCTCCTTGAATCGGTCCCAAGCTTCATAGAGTGACTCTTCATCCCTTTGCTTGAACCCGGTTATCTTAGCTCTCAACATATTTGTCTTTTCCGGTGGATAGAACTTTTGATAAAAAGCTAGAGCTAGCTCCTTCCATGAGTCAATACCTAGAGCGACCTTGTCAAGACTCTTCAACCATCGTTTTGCCGCTCCAATAAGAGAGAAAGGAAACAAGACCCATCGGATTTGGTCTTGAGTCACTCCCGTTTGAGAAACGGCATCACAATAATCACGAAAAGTCTCCATGTGTAGATGAGGGTCTTCACTTGGCATACCTCCAAATTGGTTTCTCTCTACCAATTGGATAAAAGCGGTTTTAGCAATGAAATTTCCGGTGAGATTTTGTGGTACGGGGATGGTGTTTGGAAGAGTATCTTCCGTGGGAATGGA
>JAIUZE010046762.1:0-16997 GCA_022085475.1 Heliosperma pusillum
GTGCTCCAACTCGATTGGCAAGTGACAAGCTTTTCCATAAACAAGCTTGTAAGGAGTTGTGCCGAGGGGAGTTTTGAAAGCGGTGCGAAGGGCCCATAGAACATCCGGAAGCTTTTGAGACCAATCCTTCCTACCTTTGCTTGTAGTCTTCTCCAAGATGGCTTTTATTTGACGGTTTGAGACCTCTACTTGCCCACTAGTTTGAGGATGGTAGGCAAGAGCGGTCTTATGAGTGACACCATGGGAAGAAAGTAAGAACTTGAAAGTGCTCTTCCTAAAGTGCGAACCCCCGTCGCTAATCACCACCCTTGGGGTCCCACATCTCGGAAATATAGTGTTCTTGAAGAGCTTGATAACAACCTTAGCATCATTTGTTGGGGTGGCGACGGCTTCAATCCACTTGGACACATAGTCCACCGCTACCAAAATGTACTCATTCCCGCAAGAGTTGGGAAATGGTCCCATGAAATCAACTCCCCAACAATCAAAAAGCTCAATCTCAAGAATGTTTTGAAGGGGCATCTCATTCCTTTGACTAATATTCCCCGTTCTTTGGCACCGATCACAAGATTTGACAAAAGTAGTGGATATCCTTGAACATAGATGGCCAATAGAAACCACCTTGTAACACCTTTGCAATGGTGCGAGATGTACCAAGGTGGCCTCCATAGGCCGAGTTGTGAATTCTATCAACTATCTCCATACCTTCTTCTCTAGGAACACATCTTCGGAACATGCCATCACCACACTTGCGAAAAAGATGTGGGTCATTCCAAAAATAGCGTTTTGAGTCATGCTTCAACTTCCTCCTAGCCCTAGCATCCAACTCCTCCGGAATGAACCCACTCACAATCAAATTTGCCAAGTCCGCAAACCATGGTGATTTACAACCTATCATCATCAAACTATCTTCTCTCAACCACTCATTGATCGGGCCACTCTCATCCTTCAACCCATGATCTTCGGTAGTCAATCTAGATAGGTGGTCGGCAACAACATTCTCCGACCCCGCCTTGTCTTTAATTTCCAAGTCAAACTCCTGAAGTAAAAGAACCCACCTCAAGAGCCTTGGTTTTGCATCCTTTTTCACTAACAATTGCCTCAAAGCGGAGTGATCCGAGTATACCACAACCTTAGCACCAACAAAGTATTGCCGGAACTTTTCCACGGCATGAACAATAGCTAGCATCTCCTTTTCCGTCGTAGAGTGGTTGACTTGGGCTTGATCAAGAGTTTTGCTTGTGTAGTAGATTACATGATGCTTCTTGTCCACAACTTGGCCAAGCACCGCCCCGACCGCATAATCGGAGGCGTCGCACATACCTTCGAAGGGAAGGCTCCAATCCGGTGATCGGATTATGGGAGCCGTCACAAGAGCCTCCTTCAACCTACAAAAAGCACTCAAGCAAAATTCATCAAATACAAATGGTGTGTCTTTGAGAAGAAGAGAAGTTAAAGGCTTGGCTATTTTTGAAAACTCTTTGATGAAACGTCGGTAAAAGCCCGCATGGCCTAGAAAGCTTCTCACTCCCTTCACATTAGTAGGGGGTGACAAGTTTTCTATTACCGAAACCTTAGCCATATCAACTTCTATGCCTCTCTTAGACACGATGTGACCAAGCACAACCCCCTCCTCCACCATAAAGTGGCATTTCTCCCAGTTGAGGACGAGGTTGTGCTCCTCACATCTTTGCAAAACATTACACAAATTTAAAAGCCCAAGATCAAATGAGTCTCCATGGACACTAAAGTCGTCCATGAAGACCTCCATACTCTTCTCAAGAAAATCGGCAAAAATAGCCGTCATACACCGTTGGAAAGTCCCCGGAGCATTACAAAGCCCAAAGGGCATCCTCCTATAAGCATAAACTCCGATGGGACAAGTGAATGTGGTTTTCTCTTGGTCTTCCGGGTGTATGGGGATTTGGAAAAACCCGGAATAACCATCTAGAAATGAATAGTAAGAATGCCCCGCCAACCTTGCAAGCATTTGGTCAATAAAGGGGATGGGGTAGTGGTCTTTGAGGGTGGCGGCATTTAATTTGCGATAGTCAATGCACATCCGCCACCCGGTCACGGGTCTAGAAGCTAAGAGAGTCCCATCCTCTTGTTCCACCATAGTTCCCCCTCCTTTCTTGGGCACTACATGGACGGGACTCACCCAAGAGCTATCGGTTATTTGGTAAATTATCCCGGCCTCTAGCAACTTCATCACCTCACTTTTTACCACTTCCGTCATCTTAGGGTTCAACCTACGTAGCCCATCTACCTTAGGTTTGCTACCCTCCTCCAAGACAATCCTATGCATGCAAAGATTAGGACTTAACCCTTTGATATCATCACTGCTATATCCAAGTGAACCCCTATGAGTTTTCAAGACTTTCAAAAGTTCAAGTTCTTGGCCTTCACTCAAATTAGCATTAATGATAACGGGATAAGTCTCTCCCTCACCTAAAAAAGAGTACTTAAGTGAGGGAGGTAAGGGCTTTAGTTGTACCTTTGGAGGGAGAAGGCCCTCCACCTTCTTCATTAGCTCATCATCTACCTCGTGGTCATCTCCCATCTCCTCATCATGTAGTGCCACTTGTAGAGCTTCTTCTTCATACTTCTCCTCTTCATGCACTTTCTCAACCATTTCTTCAATGACTTCTACCGAGCATGCTTTGTGAAACATTGGTCCCTTCACTAGATGTGGAAGATTAAATTCAAGGGTTTCGTTTCCCACCCTAAAGGTTAGCCGCCCGGCCCTCACATCAATGAGGACTCCTCCGGTAGCCAAAAAGGGCCTACCAAGGATGATGGGAGTGTGGCTATCCTCCGGGATATCTAGGACAACGAAATCCGTGGGGATCAAAAATTTGCCAACTTTAACGGGTACGTCCGCAAGCACACCCAAAGGTTGCTTAACGGACCTATCCGCTAGTTGTAGAGTCATAGAAGTGTGGGTTAAACTTTCAAGTCCAATTCTTTTAGCAATAGTTAAGGGAATGACACTTACACTTGCACCATTGTCACATAATGCCCTTGAAATCATGACCCCCCCCCCCACAACCCAAGGGATAGAGAAACTTCCGGGGTCCCCAAGTTTTTTTGGCATTTTGAAAGAGTTAGGATTAATGAGGAGAGCACTACACTCCGCCTCCATAATCATAACATCTTGGGTACCCAAAGTTCTCTTATGAGTCAAGATGTCTTTTAGAAATTTTGAGTAAGTGGGCATGTTCAATATCACATCGGTGAAAGGTAAGGTCACTTCAAGTCCCTCAAGCATTTTTCTAAATTGGGTGAACTTGAAGTTTTCCTTAGTTTTCAAAGCTCTAGAGGGGTAGGGGATATCGGAAACAACAAGTGGAGAACTAAAAGATACCTTTGGAATGGGAGTTTTCTTGGTTACCTTAGCTTTTGCTATTGGTTGTACCTCTACTCCGTCATCATTGACATCCTTGTTCATCTCCTCTTCATAAGGCATAATTTCGACATACCCTTCTTCTCCCTCTTTGGGTTGATCATCTTCACCCTTGCCATCATCTTTTAACTCCAAGGTAGGAGTTAAAATGGGTTCTTCAAATTCTTCTTCTTCCTCAACATGCTCATCATTTGGAATCTCATCATTCATCATATCCATGTAGGGGTTATCAAGCACTAGTCCACTTCTTAAAGTCACCGCACATGCATGGTGGCTTGATGAAGCATCCTTGGAGCTTTTCCCTTGAGCAAGTAGACCTCCCGTAGGCCTTTGAGGATTGTTCAAAGCTTGAGAATCTAACCTAGCTTCTAATTCCCTCACCTCTTTCTTGTGAGCATTAGTGACATTTTGCAAAGTCAAGTTGTTTTGGATTTCCATGTTTTTGACTAATTGCAAAACTTCACTTATTGAAGGATCATTCTCTTGGTGGGGTTGATTTGTCAAAGGAAGGGCAAAAGCATAGTCATTCCGACTACTCGACCCTTGGTTGTTGTTTCTTTGATTGTTAAAGTTTCCTTGTTGGTTGTTGTTAAAATCCCCTTGTTGTCCCCTTGAACCTTGATTGTTGAAATTTGACCCTTGGTTGTTGTTGAAATTTGGCCCTTGGCCTTGGAAAGATTGATCGGGAACCCCTTGACTTGCTTGATTGTTTTGCTTGCCTTGGTAAAAATTACCTTGGCCTTGATTGTTGAAGTTTTGGTTCCCTTGATTTTGATTCCAATTTCCTTGACCTTGATTCCAATTACCTTGGTTTTGGAAGTTACCTTGGTTATTGTAACCTTGATCGTTGAATGGTTGATTTTGGAATTGGTTTGATCCTTGACCTTGTTGAGAGTTGTTGAATTGATTGTTATAGTTTCCTCTAGAAAATTGACCTCCTCCTCTAGGTTGGGAAAAACCCGGAGGGTTGGAAGGTTGAGTTTGTGTGTGTTGAGGGTTTAAGACATTTTGGCTTTTGTAACTCATGTTTGGGTGAAATTTTGAGCTTGGATGATAGAAATTTGAATTTGGGTTGTAAGCTCCTTGATTTTGGAATTGAGGCCTTGAGAGTCGTGGGTTGTTGTTGACTCCTTGAAAAGCATTCACATGTTGGTATTCATTTCCTCCTTCATTGCTATAAGAAAAATTGTTCCCACAAACTTCAAAGGTGTGTCCATACCCATTGCAAATTTCACAAGTGGGGGTTTGATAAGCTTCCACCATAGGAGGTGCATAAGACCCACTAGCTTCATTCACATGATGGCCTTGACTTTGATTTTGAGCGTTTTGAAGCTCGGCAAAACCCTTAGTAAAAGTTTGTGTGAGCAAATCAATCTTGGCATTGGTATCCGCATTTGAGAAGTTCTCACTTGGGTACTTAGAACTCCTCCTCAAGCTATTTCCTCTAGAACTAGTACCATAGCTAGACTCCGACTCAACCATCTTCTTAATCAATGCCGCCCCTTGTTGGTCATTCAAATGATCAAAACTCCCCCCCGCGGAAGCATTCACCATAGCCTTGGTTTGAGGGAGGAGAGTTTGATAGAATGTTTGAGTGACATACCAATCCGCAATTCCATGGTGAGGGCATCGGGCAAGTAAGTCAATGAATCGATCCCATGCCTCTCCTAAGGATTCTCCATCCTCTTGTTGAAAGGTTGTTATCTCATTCCTTAGCATCGCCGTTTTGGAAGCGGGGTATTACTTGCTTAGGAACTCCTTAGCCAAATCATCCCAAGTAGTGAAAGTGTTTGGAGGATGGTTATTCAACCACCTCTCCGCCCGGTCTTTAAGGGAAAATGGGAACAACATGAGGCAAAGGGTTTCCTCGGGCACACCATTCCTCTTCATGATTCCTACCCTACTTTTGAATTTTCTCAAGTGGGCATGAGCATCCTCATCGGGGAGGCCTCCAAAGCTATCCCGCTCAATAGAACTCATTTGAGCCGGGTGAATCTCACAATTATTTGGGGCCAAGACACCGAAATTGATTGGAGATTGGGTATCATCGTGGTTGGGACGGTTACGATCACGTAAAGTTGTCATTTGTGGTTGATTTTGTTGTTGAGGTATTGTAGGTGGTGACTTTGGTGGTGTATTTTGTTGTGTATTGTAGAAGGGGTTTTCAAATATGGGTTCAATGGTGTTGTTTTGTGGGTAATCGATTGTTGGAGTGGATGTAGAAGCAATTGAAGTATTGGCTTGTTGATGGCTAACTCTTCTTGAGTTCCTAACCCGAGCAAGTGTATTGGCACGGAGAGTCCTAAACAACCTTTCGGGTTCCGGATGGCTCAAGAACAAACCTTCACCTCTAGGCATGCACTCAAAGCAACTCAAAAACAAGTTAGACTCCTAGTGTGTTTTTGGGCACACTAGGGAAAGACAATAATGCAAGGCACTCTACAAATAAGCTAACAACTAAAAACCAACAAAAACAACAAGTAACTTGGCTAAATCTAAGACACAAAACAAACTACGAGTTTCCTTACGCCATCCCCGGCAACGGCGCCATTTGATGAGCGATTCGTCGCGTACCGCTCAAGCAAAACAATTTATGAAACCCAACTAATGCGATAGCGGAAGTCGGGGTCGAACCACAAGGATGGTGGGGTCAACTACTAGTTCGATTGAATCCTATTCTAGCCTAAAATATGACGGATTGGAAAGTTAACTAAAAACTAGGAAAAACAAGCAATCGCTAAGTAATAAAGACGAAAACAATTAAGGGAAAGACTAGGGTGAAGGGTTCACCTTAGGGGGATTAATGGGTTAGTCGGGTAACTAGCAAAGGGGTAAATAATTCGAGTAAAATCGATTGCTAATGTCTCAACAATCGATAATCATCAACACAGCCATCGCATTTGTCTCAAATCACCCATATAAACATTTAGTCTAATCGTCTCTACCACCGTCGCTTAAGAGAAAATCAAACCATGTTTGATAAAATGGCAACTTTCGTTCACACATTTCATCAAACACTTGGTGTTCATATGGGCAATACCCAAATCATTTACCACAAACTTACTAATTAACCAACCTAATACCCCACATGATCCTCCCTTAGGCTCCCCCCAAACCCTAGAGGAGAATCTACTCACACATGGTAAAGGGAATCAAAGCACTAAAGGGAAGGGGGAGTTCAATCAACATTATGCTAGGAGAAGAATAATGATAACAATCAAAAGATGAACAATAAACTAGAAATGGAAATTAATTGCATAAACAATAAAAAAGATGAGAAATTTATACCAAACAAAACTTATATCGATGAATAGGGGGAATGTCTTCACCCAAGTCTTCAATACAAACCCCAAAACTGAAATGAAAGACTAGATTCAACAACTTGAAATGAGAAACTAAACTAGATTAGGGAAGGATTAGGAGAGTAATTAGGGACTAATTTAGGTTACAAATATCTAGGGTTTTGTGCTAAGAAGAATGTAAAAAAACTAACTGCTTACAAAATAATAGGGGGGGTATATATATGTATCTCGAAATTAAGGAAGAAATTAGAAGAAGAGGCGGATTTTGCGATGTTGCGTTCCCGGCCGGTTTACCGGCCGCCGGGCCTCTGACCGGCCTGGGGCACATCAGTGACTTCAGGAACTCCGTCTTCAAAATCCTCAAAATTTCACTAAGTATGGAAAAATGGGGGTCTGGGCCGGTCGACCGGCCGCCGGTCCACCACCGGCCTGGAGCACATTTACACTCTCATATGCTTCTGATGTAGGCACAGGCCGGGTAGTCGACCGGCCGCCGGTCGACCGGCCGACACTACCTGGCCCTTTTCTTCCCTTTCTCAACTTCTTCATATGTGGAGTCGAGGTCTGGGCCGGTGGACCGGCCAGCACCACCTGATGACTCATTTCTTCATTTTTCATCTCATCTTCGAATCCCGACTCATGCAAGGTCTTTATGCACCGATTTCCTCATTTCCGCCTTAATTCCTGCAAATTGAGATCGACATTCATAGCGCGGGAAATCGGGAAATAAAATGCAATTAAAGACACGCAAATCCGTGTAAACGGACTAAAATGGGGACGAAAATAAGGTAAAAATGTGACTTAAATAAATGCTTATCACTAGACCATGCTTCTTCTTCATCAACTGTTATGTGTTCTTATGTCTAGTGCATCGTTTAATTCCGTTGTAGAATTGGATTTTTTCTTGAACTTATTTTGCAAATCACAAATATAAGACACACCTTCACATATATAACGACGGTGTTTGATTCGCCCACCAAAGGAATGCGGATACTGGAATATTTCCTAGACGGTAACTTTCCTAATACTACTCTCTATCAACTATGCTTAAATAAGGATCGAAGTAGAAAAGAAAGTGCATTCTACTGATGAATAATGTCTTCAATATTTGCAAGTGCTAGTGATCCGATCTTATTAAATTGACTTTTTCAATTACATGTGGTATTTTAACATTGCCATTATGATGGCATGGTCAAATGTAGGGTATTATATTTACGTAACTCCTCATCATCGATAAGCAATGTCATTAAAATGTTAATATGACACATAACAATTGTTTAAATTAAATGTAATACACACTTAATTATTAACACAAAAGATCACTATTATAATATAGTCATTTCATAGGTCCTATTTTAGATATGAAACAACTAAGACTATCTGCATCCATCATCACATATTTTCCATCACTTTACTATTTTATGTCATTTCTCTCTCCTAACATTTATCCACCTCACCTTTTCTCACATCACCAAATTTTACTCATTTTTCCCCACATCAATTAACCATCAAGTTTTTCTCTTTCTTACTTTATCCTACCCTACACATTTTTAATTAACAAAAAACTAACATTAATTTCATCTATATAATTAATTGTAAAAGTTAATCAATAACCGTAGCTAGTTAATAATTCTAGTTAATAATCGTAATTTTCAAAATAAAGTTTTTCATTAAAAAAATTTAAAACATTAAAAATTCTAACTTAATAATACGTAATATAATATAAAGCTACGAGTACAATTTGCTGATTTAAATTTTCAATGTGCAACACCAAAACGTTGCCAATTATGGTCGACTAGATTCTTTTTTAATGACATGTGCGTGCTTGTAGAACGCAAATTATCGCGATTTGCTATATATCTATCAATTTCAATCTGATATCTCACTCCATACTCTGGTTCTTGAACTTGTGAGTGCAGATTCTCATACTCTGAATAATCTGCATAATTTGTGTGCGTATCACGTCCATCTTCTACTATCATGTTATGTAGTATGATACATGTCGTTATTACCTTATTCAACATAGACTCTTTCCATGTTAAAGCTGGTCTTCGAATAATTGCGAATCGCGCCTGAATTACACCAAAAGCACGCTCCACATCCTTCCTTGCCGCCTCTTGTTTTTCAGCAAACAACTTAACCTTAGGTGTTTGTGGAAGAGAGATTGATGGTATAAAAGTTGACCATTGAGGGTATATACCGTCGGTCAGGTAATAACCTGTGTCAAACTGCTATCCATTAACTATATAACTAACTCGAGGAGCCCTCCCATTTAATACGTCATCAAAAACAGGTGACTTTTGTAACACATTTATATCATTGCACGATCCAGGTACACCAAAAAATGAATGTCATATCCATAAATCATGTGATGCAACTGCTTCCAATATCACAGTCGCTTCTCCACTTCGTCCTTGAAATTGGCCTCTCCAAGCCTTAGGACAATTTTTCCACTTCCAATGCATGCAGTCAATACTTCCTAACATGCGCGGGAATCCTCTATGAGCTCTAACTTGTAGAAGCCTTTGTAGATCCCGAACAGTTGGACGCCGCAGATACTCGTCCCTAAATTGTTGAATAACAGCGTTGGTAAATCTAACAAGAACCTTCCTTCCCGTTGATTCCCCTAGCCTCAAGTATTCGTCTACTCTGTCAGCAGCCTCTCGATATGCTATCTGACGAAGTGCTGCTGTGCATTTAATAAATGGTGACAGACTCAACCTACCTGTAGCATCAGGTTTGTGTTGAAAATATGTATCATAGGTCCCTACACCCTATACGATATGAAGGAACAAAGATCTCCGCATTTGAAACCTACGTCTAAACATTTGTGGAGGGTAAACTGGGTTTTCAGAGAAATAATCGTTAAAGAGGCGATAATGGCCCTCCTCTCGGTTTCTCTCAATATATGTTCTTTCTTTAATAGTAGTATACTTTACCAATATAAGTGATATAACATTAGTTGTCATATAATTTATCATATACCTGTCAGCTTCGTGTGTTGTAACTCTTTTTTGCCTTCGCGCCTCTCGTCTAACATTCTCTTCTGAAGAGGTTGATGATGATGAGGAAGAGGATGGTGGTGGTGAGCATGAGGGTGAAAGAGGATAGGAACTTGAGGACCACATTGATGGTGATTTATGAGAAATATTTATAGTTATTTGAGTGATTTATTTGATAGTGAGGCTGGTTGCTTATATAGAGAAAATTAATGAGGATAAGGTAAGATTTTATTTGGATAAGATAAGATTTTATGTGGATTCCTTTGGATTCATGTGGATAATATAAGATTTTATGCGGATAGTAGATAAGATAAGAATTTGTGTGTATAATTTAAGATTTTTTTTTAAATATAAGAGATAATACTTATCAACATATACGTAAAATTTAATATATTACATTACAAGACCATACTTTCAAAATAAATACAACTTAAATACAATACTTTCAAAATAAAGGTAGATAAATAATAACTAAACTACTGCGAATTACATTAAATTTCAATACAAGTGCATAAATAGAAACTAAACTAGTATGAAATACTATAATAGTTCTCTTATGAGTTTCGCCTTCACCTCTTCCATTTCCGGAGTTAAGGACGGATAATCCATTAGTTTACTAAGTATTGACCAATTAATTTTCTTTTCTTTTACCCTTACTTTCTCTGCATCTATGGCCAACCTTTTTGACTCATAATCATTATCATTAGTCATATTAAAATTCAAATTCTTCACGATGTTACTGAAATGACTTACTTCTTCGATAACTGTTTTCATCGTTCCTTTACCTTTCTTAACTGCATCTCTACCAATTGGACGACTATTAGATGCACTTCCCTCTTCTATAGAGCAAGCTTGAGAGAATGTTCCATCACTAAACCTACTTCTCTTACCACTACTACCGGTTTCGGGTGTAGAGACATTTGCTGGAAATGTTGGATCTTCTTCGTGTCCCCTCTTCCCCGTATTAGTGGAATATGGAGCAATGCGCTCTTGCCATTTTCTATAATGTTTTAACATGCGCCAAGCATGTTCATAGTTGAATTTTCCCTTATGTAACTTATGAGCCGTTTGAATAACGTCATCTTCCGACATCCCGCTAGATTTTTTGCAATTAGCTTCTTCAAAACAATCACCCCATACCATGACGACTTTGCATATACGACGCATTCTGCAACTTAGAGAATTCACGTTTTTACGTCTAAGATTTTGTGGATTTGCAAGACGGGCTTCTTCATACAAAGATTCCACTTTCCCCCAGAGTGCCTCTCTCTTTTGGTTATTGCCAACAATACTATCTTCAGAGACTCTCATAAAAGACGAAATCAATGCTTCATCCTCTAACCTAGTAAACTGTTTAGTATGACTTGGTCCCTCCTCATCGGAATTCTTCTCATTGTTGTTATCGTCATTTAATTCTTCAATTTGAACATTACTTTGAGGAGTATTTTGGTAATTTGGAGGTGTTTAAGAAGAAATTGGGGGATAATTATTTTCTTCTGATGAAAAATGTTGACTTAAAGGTGGAATATTAATATTTAGTCGATGTGATGGCGGTGGCGGTGGAAGATTATAATAAGTTTGTTGAGTTGGATTAATATTACATTGCCGAGAGGGATGTGAATTTTGAAGGGAAGTCGGATTTTGTGTGAGATACGGATTTTGTGTGGGTGGCGGATTTTGTTGGAGATACGGAATTTGTGGGAGTAATGAATTATGTCGTAAAGTACCATTTGGTGAAATTGATTCCATATTTCTAATGTTTTAGGATCAATATTTTCATAGTGTGGTCTTGGATTATTTAGATCCATAAAGTGGATAAATATGAGAGAATAATTAGTAATGTGTAAATTAGAAAATTTAGTAAAGATAATAAGAAGAATTGAATGAGAAAATGTTAAGAAATTTGACAACTATTTATAGAAAATGGACATTGAAAATAATTGTTAGTGAAAATGAAATAGCTGTTGGAATACAATTAAAACAAAAAAGAGTTGAATTAGCAAGTGGTATTAAGAGAAATCAAAAGGGCACAAAAACCAAGTTAAGAAGTCTGCAGCATCACATGGCTTCAACTTTTGTATGGTCATCACTTTCATTTCCCAAAGTGATTACCAATGCACCACTTGTGACCATCACTTTCTCATTTGAGCATCAGTTTTTGCCAAACTGATGACTGATGCGGGTAGTCTAAGGGAGATTTTGTTAGGAGTCCATAGGAAAAACAAAGGGTGTCACACTCTTCCATTACCTATGTTGCAGTTTGTTTCGTTCCTTGTAACCCTTCTCATCTCCTCAAATCCCCTTAAATAAGTCCATTTACTCAAACCCAAAGATATAATAAGTCCCGGTCTGCACCATTACCGTTGTCCACCATGATCGTTGTCTTCCCCACCCTAAGCACCATCGACGTCGTCGCCTAAACTCCAACTTCAACTACATGTTGGAAAAATGGCTCAAATCTCCCATATTTCATCTCCCATCTCCCATATATATAAAAGCTGAGTTTTTTCCAGCATTCCTATTGGCTGGAAAAAACTCTACTTTCCCCCCTTTTTCCAGACGAGTAGGACCCACAGGTTAAAACAACATTTAATTACTCTCTCTCTCTTGCCCTCTCCATTTAATTAATCTCTCTCATGCCCTCTCCATTTAATTTCAAACTTTGTAATATAATGATATATGATACATATGATGATATATATGATTGGGGTTATATAATATGATCTAATTATTTTTGTATATTATTTTTCAAATTTATAACCCACGTCGCATTGATCAATTTAATTAAATTCTGATTTCAAATTTAATGATACAAAGGTACAAACCATACAACACAGTACAATATACTTTATACATATGTTGTGCATAAATAAATATTACTAATAGAATATCAACATCCAAAAGATAAAAATTACAATTAATCAATAAAATATTGAGCCACTATCCTTAACTTTTATTTGTTGGCTTTTCCCTTTACCGATTGTTTATGGGCAAATTATGTAGATTACAACTCTTAATTATTAGAAACATGTTTATCTACCAATCTTAAAAATTAAATCACCATAATAAATATAATACAGCATAATATGAGTATGAGTATATTATGAATTGAGATACATAAATTTATTGATGTGAAACTAGTATAGATCTCGTACTAAAGTACGTTATTTTTAGAATTCTCATTTATATAGAAGATCCTCGTTTAAATTATTTGCATAAAGTAATTGTAATTCTATTTTGATGTTATAAGCTACTTCTACTAAATATAATATAGTAAGAGGTAGAAAAATAAAATTTAGTACAGTCGTATGACACTTTAAATTAAGTTATTTTTATGACAAAATTACGCGTATATTGATGTCATTAATGTTTGTTTTAAGCTTTTATTTCCTCTTTTAGACCCTTAAATACATCCCAGTGGGTTGTATATATCATTTTCCTTATTATTATTACTAATAAAAATACACTGTTACTTTTTCACATACGAATTTTACTCTTTCACATACATTTTTTCATAAACTTTCCATATACTACCCTTTTCTTAAAACACAATCTCTCTTTCTTTATCTAAATTTAATCAAAATCAATTTTTTTTTCTAAACTTAATCAAATTGATTCTCCTATAAACATCTAATCTTAAATCAAATTTAATACAATCTAATAAATAGTTGAACAATGGATTATAATTCTCCATTGAATGAAGTAATTTTATTTTCTTGCAATTATGAATACTTTTTTTTAACATTCCAATAGGATAGTAGGTGGTGGTGGTTAGGGTTCATGGGTGGTGGTTAGGGTTATGAGTGGTGGTATGAGTGTCGACGGCCATTTAGTCGACCGGTCGGTGCAGGGGGGCGATTTGGCCGGAGCATGGGGAGAGAGAAAAGGCCGCTGCAATGGGAGGGGGAGGGAGAACTGCCGGAGCAGGGGGAGGGGGAGGGGGAGGGCGAACGGTCGGGGCTGGTGGTGGTGGTGAAAGGCTGGTGGTGGCGGTGGTTGCCTGGTAGTGGTGGTGGTGCTTCTGGTTAGGAAAAGGAAGGGGGAGGGGGGTCTGACTTCTGAGTCACTTTTTTTTTTTTAAATATTGATTATCATAATTAATTTCCGTCGGTAGGTTTGCCGGCGTGGGGTACGTTGTCAGTGGGTCAGTCGGCGTTGGAGTGAGGGAAGGGATGAAAAAATTAATTGGGTGAGTGAATGGAAAAATGACAAGGGTAATATTGTAAAAGTCGTATGTGAAAGAGTAAAATCCGTATGTGAAAAAACACGTCCCTAAAAATATTGTTATATCATTACATGGAACTAATTTATAACATTAATAGTACAATTAAGTGAAATGTAAAGTATAAAAAAAATGTATTAACTAAATATTATTTTCTTGAAGCTAAGATATATAAACATTAAAACTATAATGTAAATGAATATAAAAAATCCCGAAGAAGATTACATATACCACCCATCATTTCCTTTATTAAAATGTCTATAATTTTCTTAATTGATACCATTGCCTAATTTTCTTGAATGATAATTGAACGTGGGCCCAAAATTAAGGTGGTCCACTCTATTTCACCAATGCTTTGAGCGGAAAAAAAAATGAGATGGCTTAATCTTTTAGTTATAGGGGGATATAGAGACGGTAGAGAGATACGTGTGACGAGAGGTCTGGTATTTTCACAAATGATGTAATTTTTTTCATTGAACAAAACGAATCAATAATAGATGAGAAAATTTTGGAAACAAATCAATAACCTCTACCAATAACCTCTATAAATTTATGAAATGCTATAATGTTTCTTATGAATAGTTCTGCACTATTCATCCCCTCTAATCATTTACCCTCACTAAGTCCCCACGTGTCTTCTTTTATTACTACACTCACACAAAGTCTTTATCTATTATTTTATTACTACACCCACTGAAAGTCTTCATCTAACTAACCATGTGGACCTCCCTCCTCCTTTCATTCATCACCAAATATCAACGTGGGACTCCCTCATCCATTCATGCATACCTCCCAGTTTTGCCTTCACTGCAGCACCGCTCAGCTACAGCGGCCTCTGATCGGGGAGAGGGGTCCTTCCTGCAGTTTAACGAACCAGGTGCGTGCTTTACTATTGTCAGTGATCCGTCTGCCCTTACTGTGACCTGTCTTGCCTTGTCTTAATTGGATCTTGCTTTATGTGACCGGTCTTGTCATCTTTTCGCAGCAGGATATCATAGTGTGTACAGTGGCCCACGCGGCTCAGGTCTCGCTTTCGGTGAGTCAGCTGGTTAGCTGTGCAGGATTATTAGCTATGGTAGTTTGTCTTCTAGATGGTTTAGTTGATTAGTTATGCCGCTTTTAGCTTTAGATGGTTTGGCTGCTTAGTCGTCCCGATTTCTGCTATACGATAGTTTAGTCGTGCTGATTTTTTATATATGGTGTCAAACCTGTGATTTATGGGACTTGTGATTTATGCCCATTTCTGTAGTGCCGGTTTTTTATATATGATGGGGAACTGTGATTTATGGAACCTGTGATTATGCCCATTTCGGTTGCGTTAAATAATAATAGGGTAGTTGATGGCACCATCTGATTAGTCGTGCCTATTCTTTTTATAGGGTGTCAGTCAACACTATGATTTATGGAACCTGTGATTTATGCCCATTTTGGTTGCGTAAAATTATAAGAGGGTGGTTTATGGCGCATAGGAGGGCCAACCGCGTAGATGCTTATTTGTTTGGGCACCAACTTGAACAATACTTCTTTGGTTTGTTTGGGTACCGACCGGAACAATGTTCCTTTGATTTATGACCCACCTAAAAAACTGTGGGTTATTACCAAAGTTCTAAAACAATAGACCTTTGTACCAATAAAAACCAACCTACAATCGGCTCATAGTTTAGGCTCATCTAACATGACAAGGCTTGTGTGTCTGAGAGAATCTTTTCTGGACGGGTGATTAGTAAAATGGTAACCGCGAGTTGAGCCGAAAATAATAAGTGCACATTTTACGAAAGCGTTGGCCTTAACTCTATTTCTTAGGAGAGTGACTCACTAAGCAATAGGCCTGGCTATAAATAGGTAGTCTGCTTCCTTTGCATTTACACATAGCACACTTGAATCTTAAAACACTTTATTCTCATCTTTTGGTCACTAAATAGGCACTTCTCTAAAATTGTTCGCTTTAAGCACACGTTCGGCTATGTCTGCTAGATTTGTCAAGCCCTACACATGTGTGATGGTGCACGTACCCGTGCATATCCAAGACAGTTGGGATGTTGCAGGGGAGTGCACGGGCCTGCAAAACACCTTGGTTAGCCTTGACTACTTGGTGACGAGGGTAACGCCAGTCTGGTCGACGTCGGGTTTCCGGGGGGTTCTGCTGGTGGATTTTCGGACCACTCCCGATCACGCGGCATCTGCATTATTCAAGCTGAAGCGCATGTTCTCCATAAGGGGTCGTGACCGCAAAGAATGGCTCCTCCATTCTCACCATCAGCCAGACCCTTACCTCTTACCTCTGGGCAGCCATACGCAGGGATGCTCGCTACTTGTCCCGTAGGGCTGGGTACGAGTTCGTGCGACCTGTAGCAAGAGCTACTTGCATCATGCTTGCTCGTGCAGAGGTTGAGAATGAGTACGCACACGTTGTTACTACTCTTGAAGCCATGTACTAATGCACCCATGTTCTCTTAACATCCCATGCAAATCACCATCAGTAGCCTTTAAAGCACCTTTTCCCCACGTGAGGCGGGGGCCTTGTTGTTCGGTTTGCCTAGGCTTAGTTGTATGTCTAAAATGAGACTTAGTTGCCAGTTATGCTGGGAAAAATAAATTAGAAATTCGTATTGTCGCCACTATGTAGCAATGTAGTGTTGTGTTTACTAGAGGGTGTTAGGCATAGACTACTAACTATAGTATATATGCGTCCTTTACGCACTATGTATATGCTTGCCTTCTAAACTTTTTTTGTGCTCCTATATTCTATGGGACCTTTTCTAGAACACATTTCCAAACACCAAACTCTTGTCGTGCTTCCTTATATGCACATGTATTATAGCCCTTTCCGATGCATTGCAGAAACGGTAAAACTAACTAATCAAACATGAGGACTGGTTGTGAATATGGGCGTGCTATCGCTTTTGACATCGTTTCGTGAGTCATTGCTCCCTTTAACGAACCTTACATAAGTTGGGGTCGTGAAAAGCACTTGGCCGTGCTTACTAAGATCTTTGCCAAATTTAATATTTCGCTGTATCCATCACAACCGCAAGATTTTCGGCAAACCAATACAAATTTATCAT